>SZYD01001595.1:0-51425 GCA_009363875.1 Mikania micrantha | reverse complement strand
CTTGGTTATGAACACCAATCATACAAGTATTCAAGAAAAAATGTCATCTCCCTTTTTTTTGTGTTGAAACTTTCGGCCAAACACAAAAAATTCAACAAAACCGATTTTGTCCAAATTAACTATCATCCAAATGACTAATCTTTCAATGTTTCCACATGCATATTGTAAACTTTGAAAGACAAGGGTTTAACCATTTTATCAAAACATATCAGCCCCTATCTCAGTGTGGTCAAAAATCACTTTTTTTCTTGGATTTTTGAAGCATGCATCCACATAAGTGGCTCTTGATGCCATTGTTGGGTTTTTAACAAGTTTATCAAAGCCATTTTAACCATTTAAAATGTAAAAACGCAGCGGATATTAGTAATTTATAACTTGTTTTAAAATGTCATAAAACCATTTTATGATTAACCCGAATCAAAGGATCCATATGAGGATGTTCATGCTTACAACAAACATAGTAGAGAAACAAGAAAACTACTTCCTCCTCTAGAGGGGTGTGTGATTCTTGAAATAGATGATGATTCTTGGATGAAATCTCCAAAGGATGAAGACCACAAGCTTGTATACCCACAAACCTATAACAAACACCAAGATGTGCTAGGATTGAACAACACAAAACTCTTTTTTTCTCTTGCTCTTGGTCTTGGCCGAAAATTACAATGAGAGAAGATGAGAGAGTTCATTTTTATTGTGTGAGAGATACTTGTATGGAAAAATGTGTAATTGCATGTCTTATATTGTTGTTAGTTAAAAAGGTAGTAAAGCATTGTGTGATTGACCACTCATGGGCCATGCATCTCTTCACCAATGAGATACTTTCCACTTTATCTTTTACCATTTCACTTTTACTAACTTAGTCATAGTAAAAACTATTTTAACTAATGACATTTTGTAGATTTGAAGAATCGATCACGAAATTCTACGATTCGATCATAAACGTGCGGAATCCGTTTATATACTAGATTGGATCAATCAATAACGTTGTAATATATATCACAAATCTGAAATCTTCATTAACATTCAAGTGATTACAACGAATCAAACGTGAAATACAACACTCGAATATACGAAAGAAACTAAGATGAAGAGAAATCTGATCTTGATCTTGAGAGAGAAGTCTTGAACTTGAGAGAGAATTTGACTTTGTGTGTGTGAATTATGAGCTCTCTTTTCTTTTTTAAGTCCACCACCTTCCTCTATATATATGTTTCAAAAGGTTTGCCAAAAGGTTTGCCTCCCAAACCTATAGGTTCTCCTCCCAAACCTATAGGTTCGCCTCCCAAACCTATAGGTTCTCCTCCCAAACCTATAGGTTCGCCTCCCAACCTATAAAACATGTAAGCATCGAACCTCTCACGAACCTCCATAGCCGAACCTATGAACCATTAGGTTCGCCAGACAAGGTTCGCCAGCCGAACCAATTGGTTCGTTAGACAAACCTATACAACAACATAAACATAGGTTCGTCGAACCTTAACCAAACCTTAGCCGAACCTTTTGTCTTTTGATCTTCTAATCATATACAACAAACGACAAGTTCATATACAACAAGCTAGGTTCACATTAAATGCAGCTTCACACAGAAAAGTGCACTAACATACTCCCCCTTGAACCTTGCTGTTGTATATGCTCAAACATTTTGTGTATCGGGGAACATATATGCATCAACATACTCCCCTACAACCTTGCTATCAACATACTTCCCTTCAGTTGTAGCTGTTATATTTTCACACAGAAAATACATCAGTCTCTTTGTTTCTGCTTCACCCTCTCAATCTTAATCTCATTCTCTCTCTCTCTCCATCTTATGTCTTTCTTTTTCCAAGATTCACTGCTGAGGACTGCAGTGACATCTTCAACACACAGATTTTCATCACCCTTATCACCTGCATCAGTTGACACGCAATCAAAACTAGATGCCTCATCACAATTCCAAATTCTCTTTGTCACTTATTAAGAGTAAATCAATTATAGTACTTACAAAGAAAGAATTAGTAAGTCACATCGGATAGTCTAAAAGAAAATAGAAGAAAATTTTTATGAATTTTTTCAATGATTTGAATAAACTCCCCCTAAAGCTATGAATTGCAAAATTGTATATCCTAGAATCCTACAAACTTTGTATTCTAACTAAAAAATAAATATGTTTTTGATGAGAAAGATCCAAACATGAGATCATATTGTAATCAAACTCAGCATTACTTATTGATTGTTAATGAGATTTATTTAATCGATGCACAAGCCTAGGATGATTGCCAGTATATGGGTCCACTTTAAATCTTACTACTTGTTGTGAATTTGGATTAATGAAAACCAATCACAAGACTTTGTGTTACCCACTCACTTGAACACATCCCCGCTTTGTGAAACATCAACCAACAGCGATGCCATTGAAAATTATAAGTTCAAATTCTTGCTTAGTTTGATCATGCAAAAATAAAGCAGAATATCTTTTGTGAAATAACAAAGTGTAAAATAATACAAAATGTCAAAATCCGGTAACAAGATTGATACTTCCGTATGCGCAGATGAAACCAAGATATTGAACCAAAAAATAATTTAAGTTTAAAACCTAGCAATCAGATTGATACTTCCGTATACACATAGAATGCCCAAGTTTTAAACAAACCAAGAAAATAAAAGCAGAATGTCCAAAACATAACAATCAGGTCGATACATAAGTATACGCAGAAAATGTCCATGTTTTGAACGAAAATAAAAGAAAAAATGAACTTTAAATAAATTACCCAAGTAATCTATTAATTTCACAAGTGCTTCTATTTAGAAAACACAATTTTTCTAAGTGTTATTTAATTAAGTGATCATATCAATCAAATAAATATAGTAGGTGTCTGTCTAGTTTGTTATTGGGTATGACCCGACTTGGATCATAACATACTAGCCACATCAATTTATTATGTCTCTTGGGCAGATAGAACCAACAAGAATAGGATGAACTAGAATTGTAGATGTAGATGTAGAAGGAACATGAGTACTATCAGAAGTACTAGACACAAATGCAGTCTGAATTTTGGCAGATGAAGCAGGCAGTGTAACTACAGAACCTCCATATAATGAAGGATCTTGTGTAACATTCACTCGTCGTGCTTTCCTTTTATCCTTCATCTCTTGTTCCTCAAGCTTTTGAACAAATTCTACCAAGGTTAGTCCAGGTAAATTCTCTCTTAAGATCAACACTAAAGAGTTCCACTTGTCTGGTAAAGCATCAACAAGACAATCAATCTTCTCATCTTTAGAATATTCGATGCCACACTTTCTCACTTCTGTCAGCAGCTGTCTGTATCTTGTGATTAAAGCTTCTAGACTTTCATCTCCTATGAAGTTGAAGTTTTCAAATTCTTTACAAATGTCTGTAGCTTTCATCTTCATCAGATTTGAATTACCTTCAACTCTAGCTTTCAAGGCATTCCAAAGACCATAAGAAGTCTTGTGCTCATCAAATTGATGTAATATTTGATTCAGAATAGCCTGACTCAGCATCCAGTAAGCCTTTTTCTCTGAATCATACTTCTTACGCTCATAACATAAATCGGTTCCAACAACTTTAGGTCTCTTATGTGGAGATAGAATCCTCTCCCAGAGATTAGTATCCGTGCCATTAAGATGAGTTTCAAAGCGACCCTTCCAATTGTCATAATCAGCCAAATCTAACAACTTTGGCACCTTGTTGGTACTTCCCAGTTCGATTTCACTAATTAAAATGATCTGGATCTTAGAATTCTGAGTAGCCATTGCTGCATACATCTCTGACATGATTTCAAGTTTTTAATTAGTGAACCTTTTTTAAAAAAAATCACCTGCCGAACCTTTTCAAATAGGCGAACCTTCAATCTATCAAACGAACCTAGAGTAGCGAACCTTAACCTCACGAACCTTGATCACAAACGAACCTTTACACAAGCGATCCTTTACACAAGCGAACCTTGATCACAAACGAACCTTTACACAAGCGAACCTTGAGATAAACGAACCCTAAAACAAGCGAAACTTGAACCAAACAAACCTCTGCTGAAATAGTAACAAACCTTCAGACAGGCAAACCTCAAGTCACGAACCTTGAGATAAGCGAACCTTGATACAAGTGAACCTTGATCACAAACCTTTAAACAGGAGAACCTCAAGTCACGATCCTTAAGATAAGCGAACTTTGATACAAACGAACCTCTGCTTAACCAACAACGAATCTTTCAGCGAACCTTGGACGAACCTTGCATAATAACAAGCGAACCTCAGACGAACCTTGCAGAATAATCAACGAACCTTAGACGAACCATGCAGAAAAATCAGCGAACCTTACACGAACCTCTTCTGAAAACCCAAACGAACCTTAGAAAACTGCCAATCCAGCGAACCTATTGTTCCAGCTGAACACAGGTTCGGCTCACGAACCTGTAATGCAAAATTCAAAATTTTGGAGGGAAAACCTTCCAAAATTTGAAGAGAATCCTTCCAATTCTTCAAATTATCACCACCAAATCGTGAGTTGTTGTATTCCACAACAATTTATGATGAAATCACAATCACAACAGCAATCAATCAACAAGAAAAGAAGAAATTTGAGCCATAATTGATCTTTTAGTCTTCAAATCTTCAAATCACTTGAATTCTTTGATCAAATCAATATAGAACTTCACCAAATGCTCTTATACCACTGTAGATTTGGTGAACCAGATTAGGATCTATTCAAGAAGTTATACGAACAATCAAGCACATGCGGAATCCATATTTGATATAAAATGAATCAAAGAACAAGTAATTTCATAAACAATCTTCTTCTATTAAGCAACAAACGATTACAACTCTTTCACTCAGAAATTTTCTTACACAGAGAATCACACTCAGGATTTCTGAAATTCTGCCAAGTTTCCAAGTTATGAAGAATTCAGACAAACCTTCTATTTATACAATCAGCTATCAGCCGAACCTATCTATAGCCGAACCTCTAGGTTCGCTAGCCGAACCCTTAGGTTCGCTGGGCGAATCTTGGTTACCAAATCTATAGGTTGGCCGAACCTTCCTAAGGTTATAGGTTCGCCGAACCTATCAGAGTAATAGGTTCGCCGAACCTGCCTAGGTTCGTGGGCCAGACGAACCTAAGACAAACCTTTAGCCGAACCTATACAAACTTTATATAATTTACAATTTTGAATAGCAAACTATTACATATATGCACTAACATGTTTGGATAGTCCTCTCGCTTTGGCCATCGGTCTGGGGATGATACGCCGTGCTAAGGTTAACACGGGTCCCTAAAGCCTTTTGCAATGATTGCCAGAATCGAGAAGTGAAACGACTATCGCGATCAGAAATAATTGACGTTGGTGTGCAAATTGGACAACTTCTCCCTTTTGTAATCCTCGGATCGGGAGAAAATGAGCAAATTTGGTGAGTCGACCGACGATCACCCAAATCGAATCGTAACCTCTCGGCGTTCGCGGCAACTTTGTGATGAAATCCATGGAAATCTGTTCCTATTTCCATTGTGGAATTTCAGGTTGCTGCAAAAAACCCGAAGGTTTCTGATGTTCTGCTTTGACTTTCAAACATGTTAGACATTTCCCTACGTATAGAGCGACATCTTTCTTCATCCCGGGCCACCAGTAAGATGCTTTCAAGTCTTGATACATCTTATCGGCTCCCGGATGAACTGAATATCGCGACTTATGTGCATCATTGCAAATGAGGGTGCGCAATTTTTCCTACTTTGGAATCCATATGCGACCGTTGAAGTACAGAACCCCATCTGATCGAGGTTCTAAATTACCTTCAACTTCGCAATCTAATTCCGTCTTCAATTGACCGCTAATCACCACCTGTTCATGTGCAATACGAATCAAATCCTTCAAGTTTGGCTGAGTGTTGATCTCCATGGCTCTCACACGTATTGGCCTTACTGGTTCCTTGCGGCTAAGAGCATCCGCCACCACGTTGGCTTTACCCGGATGGTAACGAATCTCACAGTCTTAATCAGTTAGCAGCTCAACCCAACGTCTCTGTCTCATGTTGAGCTCTTTCTGATTGAGAATGTGCTGGAGGCTTTTGTGGTCTGTGTATATGACACACTTAGTACCGTAGAGGTAGTGTCTCCATATCTTTAATTCAAAGACCACAGCTCCTAACTCAAGATCATGAGTAGTATAGTTCTTCTCATGAACCTTGAGTTGTCTTGAAGCATACGCGATAACCTTATCTCGATGCGTAAGTACACAACCGAGACCAAGGTTTGATGCATCACAGTAGACAACGAAGTCATCGTTGCCATCTGGAAGACTAAGAATAGGGGAATTGCATAATATCTGTTTGAGAAGTTGAAATGCATCTTCTTGTTTCTGTCCCAATATGAACACCTGACTTTTCTGGGTCAACGTCGTAAGTGGCATGGCAATCTTCGAAAAATTTGAAATAAATTTACGATAATATCCCGCCAGACCCAAAAATGAACGAATCTCAGTGCGAGTAGATGGGGTAGTCCAGTTCTTAATCACCTCAATCTTTGCTGGATCTACATGTATCCCATCCCTATCAATAACATGACCTAAGAATTGAACTTCTTTTAACCAGAATTAACATTTCAAGAATTTGGCATAAAGTTGTTCAGTTCTTAACAGTTCTAAAATCTTCCTCTAGTGACTCTCGTGTTCCTGTTCAGTCTTGGAATAAATCAATATATCATCAATAAACACGATAACAAATTGATCTAGATACGGCCGACAGAGTCGATTCATTAAGTCCATGAACACTGCTGGCGCGTTAGTTAGCCCAAAAGGCATAACCACGAACTCATAGGGTCCATAACGAGTCCTAAACGTCGTCTTTGGAATATCCTCATCGTTTACCCTTAGCTGGTGATATCCTGATCGTAGATCAATCTTAGAGAAGCAAGTTGCTCCATTCAATTGATCAAACAAGTCATCGATCCTGGGTAGAGGATATATGTTCTTAATGGTCAACTTGTTCAGCTCACGATAATCGATGCACATGCGGAATGAACCGTCTTTCTTCTTAACAAAGAGAACCGGAGCTCCCCAAGGTGAGTAGCTCGGTCTAATGAATCCTTTGTCTAGAAGTTCCTGAAGCTGACTAGACAGTTCCTGCATTTCGGACGGTGCTAATTGATGTGTCGGTTTATATATATAAAAATAATGGTTCAACACTATCGAGTAATAAATCGAAATAACCTAAACCGAACTACACACTACAAGCAAGTGTACCTGGTATATGCAGTATAGAATGGGTAAGACCGAGTATTGAATCCTAGGGACACAGAATCTAAGAATTAACCCTAAATAAAGACAAAGCTAAGACTAAAGAAGGAAATTAATAAATAAGGAAATTTGTGTTTTTTAGAAAAGTGTTTTATAAGAAAGAAATAGAGAAATAATATAACCTTGACAACTGAAACAAATTAAGAAACGAAGAAAATCAGATAAAGAATGGTACTACCTAGACTTGGAATCCTAAGGGTAACTTTAACAGTTTCGAGAATGAGATATGGGATATCTGGTCAATAAGGATATGACAACAAAGGAAACACTCAGAACCATTAGATCACAATGTCAGTCTCTCTAATGCTAAAGTGTGTTCCAAAAAGCCATGTGAAAGATCACCGGGATGTGTAATGGATTACCTAGTCAGTCTCTCCAAACACGGATCGTTTAAGGATTCAGAAGATCGTATCACGTGGTCAGTTTCAACAATCTCGATACATCAAAAGTGTAAATATGTATAAGAATCAATCAAAATATATTAGTTAATACCTTGAATCACAAGGAATCCTAAGGAATAAACAGGAAAACCCGATGGTCACGTAATTTGCCTGAAAAACCCTAAAACCCTAATAATCCAAATTCCCTCACGTGATTAGTCTCAGGAATGATAATCCTACTACGTATAATCCAATTACAGATAATATCCTAAGCTTTAATTGGCCAAAGCAAACCCAAATAGAATTAGATGCGAAATCTAACCCTAAAACTGATAAAACCGGTCAAAACACGTAGTAAACAACCAAGACTTATCAATTGGACATCATCATGCATTTATAGATCATCATAACAGCAACAAATAATCAATATTAACCATATATAATCTGATAATAATCATAAACAATCCAAATCCCATAAAAACAAGCCCGAAAACCGTAAAAATCAACCAATCGTCATCCAAATCTAGGTAATACAATGAGTTTAGCCAAGAAACATGTTTAGAACAACAATAATATGAAAAACATCAGTAAACATCTCCATGGATTCAAGAACAAATGAGAAATAATCAAGAAAACAAGCAAAAGAACCCAAAAACGCGTTTCCGGACACTTTCATATGCGTTCTGAGCCTCCCCCGAGCATCCAATTCAGCCCCAAACCTTCAAAATCTTCAATATTAAGTTTCTTGTTCGTTTTCAGCCATCTAAGGTTGATTTCTTCCGAATTAGGGCTTCAAAAACACTTAAATAGTCCAAATTAGATCAAAGGTTCGCGCAGGGAGGCCATGGGCCAGTTCAGGCCCGAAAAGGAGGTCCAAAGGCCTGGTCAAGGGTCCAAAATGGCTGGTCAACGGACCAGTCAACACGGTCAAAGAGAGGAGGGGCGCGGGTCAGCAGGTCGGACAACCAGGCGGCTCGCGGGGCGGCGTGTGAGTGCAAATGGAGTGGGCGCGGGTCAAGGCTGGGTACCCGTTGCTTCTCGTGGGTCCAGAGGGATTTAGGGCTTACGTGGCACGCTCCAGCGGCTGCCACGTGTCCCTGATGTCTTGAACTTTTTCAGTTTTACACAAACACCCCCTGCACTTGCTGAAATTCGATTTTAAGCCCCAAAACGTCCCGAAATGCCATTTTTGCAATCCCAAAACTTCTGAAAATAATATTTTAACTTCCAAACTTCATCAAAATTATTTCGGGCTTCGTTTTTCGCAATTACAAACGTTTATTCTCGCAAAACCTACAAAAGTAATATTAAAAATTAAAATAAGTAAAAATAATTAAAATCTAATAAAAACTAAATAAAAATCTATTAAAATAAGATAAAATCCTATAAAATTGTTAGTGCATTTTCTGTGTGAAAGCTGCATTTAATGTGTGAACCTGGCTTGTTGTATATGAAATCATAGTCTGTTGAATATGATTAAGGGTTTGGCTAAAGATCCAAGAAGGTTTGGCAAACCTATAGGTTTGGCAAACCTATTGGCAAACCTTTTGAAACCTATATATAGGTAGACTTGGAAGACTTGGAGATCTAGAGCTCACGATTCACACACACAAAGTCAAATTCTCTCTCAAGCTCAAGATCAAGACTCTCTTCATCTTTGTTTCTTTTGATCGTTCAAGTGTTGTATTTTCACGTTTATTGTTTGTAAACACTTGGATATCAATGAAGAATTCAGATTCATGATCTATTACATTGTCATTGTTGATTCAAATCTAGTTGTAAACGGATTTCGCATGTTTATGATCGAATCGTAGAATTTCGTTATCGATTCTTCAAATCTACAGTGGTATCAGAGCGTTAGGCTCGATTCTACGACTATTTGGACATCAATCTCAAGTAATTTAATTAGAAAATTCATCATCATGGAGGTGTTCTTAAAGTTCTTCACGTTTTTGTCTACAAAAAGCCAGATCTATAAAAATTATCAAGTGTTTGCAAATTTTGATCCGATAGAAAGACGCGCCTTGAAAAAACGAAGATTTTGACTACTAATAGGCCTTCTAACTCAAAAAAATGAAGATTCTAGAGCCATTTTAGTGATTTGCAGATCTGTTCATGCGATCTGCAGAACCTTTGACGAACCTAAGAGCCGAACCTACATAGGTTCGTGAGAAATAGGTTCGTGGGAACCTCTAGGTTCGCCAAAAACATCATAGGTTCGCCAAAACGTCATAGGTTCGCCAAAAACCTTCCTAGGTTCGCCAAAACCTTCATAGGTTCGCCAAAACCTCAATAGGTTCGTGAAAAACCTCAAAAGGTTCGTGAAAACCTCAAAAGGTTCGTGAAAAGGTTTGGGAGAACCTCTAATAGGTTTGTTCGAAGAGTTTTGCAAGAAATATACCATTTTAAAAGTTGAAGTAAACCTTGTTTACCTATTTTGGGCCTTCCGGATCATTTGGGATAGGTTTCAAGACCTAATTCGGACGTTAAGACAAGGTTTGAGCTGTTTTGTTTTGAGAGGTTAAACTTTGATGTTCTGAACATAAAAGTTAAATATGACACACAAGAACTGGAACGTAGAATGGTTGACTAACAATGGACTTGTGTTGGACAATTTGGACAATTATCCGAACTGAAGATCCACATTCGAAACGTTTATTGCTAAAGCGGATGAAAATTATCAGAAGCTATTGTACCAACAATACAAGAAACCATGTTTGAAACTGAATGAAGATCAAATGTCTGAATTTAATCAAGAAAGAGAATTGTGTGAATTGTTTTCAGTGATCATTTCTGAAGATATTAAAAAGACTGATTTTGAACAAATGCCACATTCATGTGCAAAGTGGAGTTTGTTAGAATTTGCATATAATAGTCATGTTGCAAAGAAGATCAAGAATGCTTATGATCGTCTTTTACCATTTATGCAAGAATTGAAATATTTTCAGTTTGATATTACTGATGGGCAAATCGTTGAAAAGTTTACGCAATTCTTACCTTATCGATGGAGTGATTTTGTTGAAAGGATGAAGGACACAGAAGTTATTCATCATGTCAAATTAATGAATTTCAAAGATGTGGTTGATAAAATGGAATCGGAGATAAGGAGAACCAGAAAATGGATTGTGAAAATTGTTGATATCTCGTGGATTGATGAACAAAGTAACATGTTAAAGGCAAGTATGAGTGTTGAGAAAGAAAAAAAAGATGTTGATGGAGGAACAGAAGATGAACCTGACATGTTTGAAGATAGCAAACAGATGAATGAAGTTGTAGATGAGAGATGTAAGGTAACTGAAGACACACACATTCTTGATGATTCTGAAATCACAAGTGAGATGAAGAAATCTGAAGATGATGTTTTGAAGTCAAAGGATGAAACTTCAAGTGTTGAAGTGGTGTCAGCAGAGGATGAGAGTGTTTATGAGGTTGCCTTTGATAATATGTCTGAAACAAATACCATCATTAGTGAAGATCATTGTCATACCATTTCAGATAAAGAGGTAAGTTCAGGTAAGTTTTCTAAACTCTCATGCTCTAAATGTTTAAATCTTAAGGGAAAGTCTCCAATTTGTGCTGATAACAACATTCCTCCGATCATTGAAGATTGTACTTTAGAGGAATATGACGAGGAGACATTGTACAGATGTGGGTTGATTGATGTACATAAGAATTATGATGATTCTCACAATAATATCTTTGATGATGTGAAACCATGTGTTTCAAACTCTGCATCATCATCCAAAAAGAAAGTTTCTTTCAAAACCTCATTGGTTGAAATTAAAAAATTTTCAAAGAACAAAAACAAGAAATTTTCAAAACAAAATGGTTTTTCAAGTTACAAAGCTAAAAGTCAAATTCAATCAAAATGGGTTATGAAATCATCATGTTCATCAAATAAAGTGGAATCAAAGTGTGATACTCCAAAGTCTTGGATCAAAGACAAGATTTCACTAAGTCCCACAAGATGTGAAAAGTTGAACTTTGAGTCTCTCACGTCAAGTGGTAAGAAGTCACATTTGACTCATATGGGTTCAACAAGTAATCAAAGATTGGTTTATGGTTCACTAGTGGTAAATCACCAAAACCATAGGTTTGTACAACACTATTCTCCTAGGTTTGTGGAGAGGAGAATATGTTTGGAACAAGAGGGCATATCATTGCTAATTGTCCTTATCTGTGTGAGTTACAAGGACAAGTTAGTAATGCCAAGTCTTGTGTCACAGAGGTTTCAAAGTACATTCCTAAAAGACATAAAATGCCAAATCAAAGCAAGGAAGAACTTGTGAAAGCCTCGGATGAAGAAAAGTTGAAACTTTCAAAACCTTTAATGACTAATTTGGTGTTTGACAACAATGTAGTGATTCAAGATAAGTATTATCTTAAGAATGCACTTGAACAGGAACAGTTGTGGATACCAAAAACAAACAAAGTTTCAAAGGAAACTTCATTAGTTTCAACTGGAAAATGGATTAAATTTCAGTATATGGATTTTTATGGAAAACTCAAGACCTCGAAGGCTTGGGTGACTAAAGATATTTAATGGTTTGTGAGTGTGTGCAGGAGGATTTCAAGAGGACCTATCAATTGGAGGAGAGCTCATTGATAGTGAAATTTCCTAATGTGTATTTGGTAAAATAGTTCTAATTCTTTAACTATCTTATTATTCTGGAGAACTTGACAGGTTTTGAATGACATTGTCATATTTACTTGATGTTTTCAAGTCACATTGAACATAATGTTTTACAAAGATGGTAAATCATATCGGTTGTCAATTTTCCGGGAATTTTGATTTTTCTATATATACTTATAAAATTCTAAAAAATCAAAAAGATTTTCATTTTTAGCATTTTAGGGGGAGTAAAAATTTAAAAAAATCAAAAACAATATAAAATTAGAAAATTGAGAAATCGATCCGACCTTTGAGATATGATTGTACATTGTAACATTCTAAAGCTTACTTGTATCATACAAGATCAAATACAAAGCGATCACAATGCACTCAGTATGATATGTTGGTAGGTCTTTCATTTTGTTGTGATTTCTGTAGACTAATGCCATAATCATTCTTTGTGGGACACATTACTTAGAACACAGTGTTCAATCTTTGTCCTGAGTGCGTGGCCATTTGCCTCAGTGATTGCTAGTTGTATTAGTACATATATTAGTTTGATCATGTGTTTCTTTTACAAAAGAAATTCTGAGTTCATTTTTTTCTTTTATTTTAGTTCAAAACATGGACATTCTCTGTGCATACTTACGTATCGATCTGATTGTTATGTTTTGGACATTCTGCTTTTATTTTCTTGGTTTGTTTAGAACTTGGACATTCTTTGTGTATACGGAAGTATCAATCTGATTGCTAGGTTTTAAACTTAAATTATTTTTTGGTTCAATATCTTGGTTTCATCTGCGCATATGGAAGTATCAATCTTGTTACCGGATTTTGAACATTCTGTTTTATTTTACACTTTGTTATTTCACAAAAGATATTCTGCTTTATTTTTGCATGATCAAACTAAGCAAGAATTTGAACTTATAATTTACAATGGCATCGTTGTTGGTTGATGTTTCACAAAGCGGGGATGTGTTCAAGTGAGTGGGGAACACAAAGTCTTGTGATTGATTTTCATTAATCCAAATTCACAACAAGTGATAAGACTTAAAGTGGATCCATATACTGGCAATCGTCCTAGGCTTGTGCATCGAATAAATAAATATCATTAATCATCAACAAGTAATGCTGAGGTATGATTACAATATGATCTCATGTTTGGATCTTTCTCATCAAAAACATATTTATTTTTTAGTTAGAATACAAATTTTGTAGGATTCTAGGATATACAATTTTGCAATTCATAGCTTTAGGGGGAGTTTATTCAAATCATTGAAAAAAATTCATAAAAATTTTCTTCTATTTTCTTTTAGACTATCCGATGTGACTTACTAATTCTTTGTAAACACTATAATTGATTTACTGTTAATAAGTGACAAAGAGAGAGAGAGAGAGAGAGAGAGAGAGAGAGAGAGAGAATGTATCAACTGATGCAGGTGATAAGAGTGATGAAGATCTGTGTTGAAGATATCACTGCAGTCCTCAGCAAGTGAATCTTGAAAAAGAAAGACATAAGATGGAGAGAGAGAGAGAGAGAGAGAGAGAGAGAATGAAATTAAGACTGAGAGGGTGAAGTAGAAACAAAGAGACTGATGTATTTTCTGTGTGAACATATAACAGCTACAACTGAAGGGAAGTATGTTGATAGCAAGGTTGTAGGGGAGTATGTTGATGCATATATGTTCCCCGATGCACATAATGTTTGAGCATATACAACAGCAAGGTTCAAGGGGGAGTATGTTAGTGCATTTTCTGTGTGAAAGCTGCATTTAATGTGTGCACCTGGCTTGTTGTATATGAAATCATAGTCTGTTGAATATGATTAAGGGTTCGGCTAAAGATCCAAGAAGGTTTGGCAAACCTATAGGTTTGGCAAACCTATTGGCATACCTTTTGGCAAACCTATTGGCAAACCTATTGGCAAACCTTTTGAAACCTATATATAGGTAGACTTGGAAGACTTGGAGATCTAGAGCTCACAATTCACACACACAAAGTCAAATTCTCTCTCAAGCTCAAGATCAAGACTCTCTTCATCTTTGTTTCTTTTGATCGTTCAAGTGTTGTATTTTCACGTTTATTGTTTGTAAACACTTGGATATTAATGAAGAATTCAGATTCATGATCTATTACATTGTCATTGTTCATTCAAATCTAGTTGTAAACGGATTCCGCACGTATATGATCGAATCGTAGAATTTCGTGATCGATTCTTCAAATCTACAAAAATAAATACTAAAACGATGTGTAAATAAGGACACATCAAAAATCCCCACACTTAAACTTTGCTTTTCCCTAAGCAAACCTAACGCATCGCAAAACAAAACCAAATTCAAAAACGTCCACATCATACAAAACGAGCATGAGTTTACGAATTAATTACACAATTAATCACAAGACTTAAAACGGTCAATAGATTTACAACCCAATCGGACACGAATGAAGCAATTTTTAGAAAAAATGGGATTTCCAAATCAAGATTCACCTGTTTTTCAAGGATTCAACCATTTACGTTCACACCCTCACAATTGTCACTCGACACTCAGTTAAATATATGGATTTTTGCAAGTGAACTCTCATAACCTAACACTAAGGCAATGCTAACATAAGCTAATGCTATAATCAAATCTCCACCTAATATCAAGACTAACACAGATCAAAAGGACTTTAAAAGTAGGCTTAGGCTAAGGGTAGGTGATGTAGGGTTTTAAAGTGGATAAAACACAAAAGAAAATCCGGTAGTTGACTTTATTGCACTAACAAGACTTTAAACGAAACAAATTTCCACACTTGGTCTTTTTGACCTTTTATTCACACATTTCACTCTTTTTTTTTCATTTCCTTACAATCAACATAAATACATAATTGTCTAACTAACCGGATGTCTTGAAATAAAACTGGGTAAATCAAATGAAAAGGTTTAGGCTCAACATGGTGTCTAATTGGAATATTTAAGGGTTTAAAGCAACAGAAACAGGAAAGGCTAAGAAATGGGTGAACTGAATTCCTTAATCATCTCGGTGTCAGATCTCGATCAAAGTCTCAAATTGTATACAAGCACAAGTTCTAAAGCAATGCAACAAGTAGATCAAATCACACACAAACGAATCATTGAATAAATAAAGACTGTTAAGGCTCAAAATCTCACTGGAAACGTTTGGAATAGGGTTAACGATGTGAGTGTAAACGGTTTTCAACTATCAAACAGGTTTCACTTTCGTAAGAATCCCAAACCCATAAGTTTTGAAAACAATTCCAATTGGGAAAACTTTATCATGCAACATAAATACTAACTGTATAAGCAACTCAATAAACAATGCCGACTCGCCTTTTGTTAACGATTTACAATGAAATAGACTTGTTAAGCATTGTAGCAAAAGGTAACCAGGACTCACAAAAGTTCAAGTTTTATTTTATTTTTGGTATTTTCAATAATTTTTCAATTTTTTTAACTCAAAAGAAAGAAATAAAATAAAGGAATTTCCCCATCCCCACACTTGAAACACACATTGTCCCTAATGTGTCTAGAAACAGGGAGAGACTAAAATTAAAAGAAAAACAAACTAAAAAATGACAAAAACAAGAAAGAAAACATGGTACTTCCCTGACAAGCAATCCATGCACACGTAAGCTCCACAGTGACCTGCTGAGATCCAAATAAGATGAAACAACCATGAACGCACCTGGGATCCTGTAACAAATGCTCATGCGTGACTGCATGGCTTGACAAACAGGTTAGCGCACAAATGGATCAGAAAATAAATCAACTAAAAATGCAACGTAAATAATAAAAAAACGAACATGTACATAAATGTGGGTTGCCTCCCAATAGCGCTTGGTTTATTAACGAGTCTTCAGCCAGACTCGGACCCACATCCATATCTATGGGGGGTCAAAGCGCACAGTCTTACCCCTGTACTCAGTAAACATCCGCGGGAGGCGGTGCTCATGTACGTAGCCACCGTCTGAGTCCTCAAACTCATAATTCCAATCAGAGCCAAAGTCCCTCAACATGAAAGCTCTTAGTTGTGGGGATCTGTGTGAAGCTGTGGGATCCCCACACTTGGACTTTGCTATATAAGCAAATCCACTGTAAACTACCCCTATGTCAGGTGGTTTATCTCTCACTAGCACTTGGTACTCAATATCAACATTCTGTGCAACCAAGTGCTCCTCCTCACTAACATAGGTACTGGTAAGAGGCATATGTGTATCAACAAGGCACAAGATGCCTTTCTGCTCTGTCGTCTCCCTCTTACCATTCTCAAAGGTCACCGTCTCGTTCTCAACTTGTAAGGTCAACCTACCATCACCCACGTCTATCAATGCTCTCGCAGTGGCTAAAAATGGAGGACCTAAGATTAGTGGTACCATTTCATCCTCCTCCATATCCAAGATCACGAAGTCCACAGGAGACAAGAATTTATCGATCTTCACTAACACGTTCTGCACTATTCCCCGAGGAAACTTCACTGATTTATCTGCCAGCTGTATAGTCATGTGTGTCGGCACCGGCTCGCCTAGGTTAAGCTTAGCAAAAATTGAATATGGCATCAGATTAATACTAGCACCTAGATCTTCCAATGCATAGCTGACAGACGAGCCACCCAAATCACACAGGATAGTGAAACTTCTCGGGTCGCTCATCTTCTGGGGTAGCTCCTTCTGTGGTAGCTCCTTCTGTGATCCTGCACAACATCTCTCACTCAGTGTTACATCTGAGATCTCCTCCCAATTCTTCTTCTTCATCATGAGATCTTTTAGAAACTTAGCATATTTGGGCATATGCTGTAACACATCAGAAAATGGAAGGTTCACCTTAAGCTGCCTGAACAACTCAAGAAACGTCCCATACTCCTTCTCATACTTTTGCTGAAGGATTCTAGCTGGGTATGGCACCCTGGAGAGATCAATTTCTATGTCCTTCGGCTTCTCCTTCTCCACATGAGGTTGCACAGGTTGTGCGGTACTTGTTGGGCTTAGCCTAGTAGGGTGCACCTTGCCTGAAACTTCAACCTCAATCTCCTTATCCAGCGGTTCCTCATCCTGAACCGGCTCAGCAGACAACTCATCTTCACCCATAGACTTGCCACATCTAGTAGTGACTGCATTCACAAAACCTTTCGGGTTTTTCTCTGTGTTGTTTCATCCACTATCATCGTGTATTGGAAGTTCGAGGGGATCAAGCAAAGCGAAGTGTCAAAATCATATCTTGCATAAAGGCACGTAAGTTTACAGAAGCAGTGCATAGCTTTCTTGGCTCATGTGGTGGAAAAGGAGGAGGCTAAGAAAAAGATTCAAGATGTGCCGGTAGTGAAAGAGTATCCGGAATTATTTCCTGAAGACCTACCAGGTTTGCCACCTACGCGACCGGTAGAGTTTCGAATTGACTTACTTCCTGGAGCAACCCCTGTTGCCAAATCTCCTTACAGGTTAGCACCTTCAGAGATGCAGGAATTGTCAAACCAGCTACAGGAATTACTTGACAAAGGATTCATCAGACCGAGCTACTCACCTTGGGGAGCTCCGGTCTTGTTCGTGAAGAAGAAAGATGGATCGTTTCGAATGTGCATAGACTACAGAGAGCTGAACAAGTTGACCATCAAGAATCGGTATCCATTGCAAAGGATTGATTATTTGTTTGACCAACTGCAAGGAGCACAATACTTCTCGAAGGTTGACTTACGTTCAGGATATCATCAACTCAGGGTTCAAGACGAAGATATACCGAAGACGGCGTTCCGAACCAGCTATGGGCATTACGAGTTCATGGTGATGCCTTTCGAATTGACGAATGCACCAGCAATTTTCATGGACCTCATGAACCGAGTGTGCAAGCCGTATCTGGATCAGTTTGTCATTGTCTTCATTGATGACATACTGATTTATTCCAAGAGCAAAGCAGAGCACGAGCAACATTTCAGAAAGATCCTAGAGCTGTTGAAAGAAGAGAAACTCTATGCCAAATTCTCTAAGTGTGAATTTTGGCTAAGGGAAGTTCAATTTCTGGGTCATGTAGTCAACAGTGAGGGAATACATGTAAATCCTGCCAAGATCGAAGCAATAAAGAACCGGGAAACTCCGAAGACACCGACGGAGATACGGTCTTTTCTGGGATTGGCAGGTTATTATAGAAGGTTTACCTTGAACTTTTCTAAGATAGCTCTACCTCTCACCAAGATAACTTAGAAAAGTGAACCGTTTGTCTGGGAGCAGAAACAATAAGATGCCTTTCAGACATTGAAACAGAAGTTATGTGATGCTCCAATCTTATCTCTCCCAAAAGGCTGTGATGACTTTGTTGTCTACTGTGATGCCTCCCATCGGGGACTTGGTTGCGTACTAATGCAACGGGACAAAGTTATCGCTTATGCATCAATACAGTTAAAGATCATGAGAAGAACTACACTACTCATGATCTAGAACTGGGAGCTGTAATCTTCGCATTGAAGATTTGGAGACATTATCTATATGGCACTAAATGTACCATATTTACTGATCACAAGAGTCTGCAGCATATTTTTGATCAAAAGGAGCTCAGCATGTGACAGCGACGTTGGGTTGAACTTCTGAACGATTATGACTGTGTGATCAAGTACCATCCGGGAAAGGCGAACGTTGTAGCTGATGCCTTAAGCCGGAAGGAACGGGTCAAACCCTTGCGCGTCAGAGCAATGGGAATGACTGTGCAGACAAGTCTACGAGACAAGATTATTCAAGCACAGCAAGAATCAGTTTATCTAGGAAACCTGAAGAAAGAACTCGACTGTGGAGCAGAGAAACAATTTGAGACTAAGCCTGATGGAATTATCTACAACCAAGATCGTATATCGATTCCGGCAGTAAACGAATTGAGAAGACTTATCTTCGATGAAGCACACAAAACCAAGTACTCCGTGCATCCGAGCGCTGATAAAATGTACCAAGATTTACGGGGATTTTATTGGTGGCCGGGAATGAAGAAAGACATAGCCGAGTACGTCGGTCGATGTCTTACATGTGCGAAGGTAAAGGCGGAACACCAGAAGCCGTCTGGTTTACTGGAACAGCCTGAGATTCCGCTCTGGAAGTGGGAACAAATAGCTATGGACTTCATTACCAAGCTGCCCCGCACTTCCAGTGGTCATGATACAATTTGGGTTATCATTGATCGTTTGACAAAATCTGCTCACTTCTTGCCAATGCGTGAGACCTTCACGATGGATAAACTGGCGAGACTGTACATCAATGAGATAGTGGTGCGTCACGGTGTGACATTATCTATTATTTCAGATAGAGACAGCAGATTCACATCAAGGTTCTGGCAATCATTACAGAAATCTCTAGGGACGCAATTAAATCTGAGTACAGCTTACCATCCACAAACAGACGGTCAAAGCGAACGTACAATTCAGACCCTGGAGGACATGTTGAGAACCTGTGTGTTATATTTCGCTGGAAATTGGGATTCTCATTTGCCACTGATTGAATTCTCCTACAACAACAGTTATCGTAGTAGCATCGGATGCGCTCCATTCGAGGCTTTGTATGGTCGAAAATGTCGGTCACCGATCTGTTGGACAGAGGTAGGGGATAACCGTATAATTGGGCCAGAGCTTATTCAGGAAACTACTGACAAGATTGCCCAGATTCAACAAAGGTTACAAACGACAAGGAGCAGACAAAAGAGCTACGCCGAAAAATGGCGCAAGCCATTGGAATTTCAAGTGGGAGACCGTGTCATGTTGAAGGTATCCCCATGGAAAGGTGTAGTTCGCTTTGGAAAGAAAGGCAAGTTAGCACCACGATACGTGGGACCGTTCGAAATCATCGAGCATATTGGTCCTGTGGCGTATAGACTGAGACTACCAAATGAACTCAGTGGTGTGCATGACGTGTTTCACGTCTCAAATTTAAAGAAATGCCTTGCTGACGAGTCACTCATCATTCCAATCGAAGAAATTCAAGTGGATGAATAGTTACACTTTATCAAGGAACCTTTGGAGATTATGGATCGCAAAGTTAAGCAACTAAGGCGAAGCCGTATTCTGATCGTCAAGGTTCGTTGGAACGCAAAGCGCGGACCTGATTTTACTTGGGAACGCGAAGATCACATGAAGTCTAAGTATCCCCAACTGTTTACAGAGGAAGACGTACCTGATAATGACTCTTAAATTTCGGGACAAAATTTCTCTAACAAGGGGAGACTGTAACATCAGTGCCGGAAACGTCACTAGAATAGTGAACTCAACAGTAACTTGAACAGTAATCAGGTACATACTATACGTGTTTCATTTCTTGTCATAATCATATCATACATCATTATCATTTCGTGTTATCAAACAGCAAATTCAGAATCATTTCAGGGAAACAGAACTCAGAAATATGGTTCATCAGTTTGATAATTATCTTGCGTTACAGAACCATAATGTGATTATTTGTTAGGATTTCATTACGTATAATCGTATGAGGCTTTACAGAACAAAACAACACGGATGTCGTTATGTGAATGTTAAATCGATGGATTATTCGTATAGGTGACGATATGTACGAATATATCTGAAAGTTTAACGTTCTGAATGATATCCGATAACTAGAAAACCATATTGAAAAGTAGAGTTATCGTCGTGTTCGTACGGGTGACGATTCGAACGAATACGCGCGACGACTGTACGATTCGATTTTAAACAGTAAATTAAATATTTCTGAAAATTTAAAATAAATGGAAGATATTTAGTTAATTTACTAGGAATTACCACCTAAAATAATTTTATAAAATCTTGTTTTATAATCGATTCTTTTCGTTACGAAAATGGAACGAAAACGAAGTTTTACGCTAAACCGAGCAAAAACCGAACGAACCCGAACGAACCCGGGTATTTCTAACCCATTTAATGAGGCATTAATGGTCACAACCACCACCACCAACCAGCCTCTCTCCTCCATTTTCGTTCTCCCTCTCTCTCTCTTCTTTCTCTCTCTAGAAACCCACCACCATAGCTCCTCCATTTCTCCAGGAAAACTCGAGTTCTTGGTGTCAAAACGACCACTATCATCTGTGGATCATGAAAGTGCAAGGGATCTAAACTTTCATCCACCAGATTCGAGGTAAAATCACGAATTTAATTCGGTTTTATGGTTTTGAAAACCCTAGATCGAGCCCCCCTTGAAACCGGCCAACACACCTCAAGAACCTTAGGGAAAACACACAAAATACTCTTAGGATGAAGTAGGAACAAGTATCATGGTAGCATATAGCCATTTGGTTGGAAAACCATGGCTGCCTTGGTTGATCTCGACTGGCCGAATGGCCAAGATCACCAGGCCACCGAATGACAACAGCCTCCTTCGGCTGAATGGACAAGTCTTCGTCGACCAGCCCCATTCGCCCGAACCAGGACCCATTCGACCAGCCCCCCTTCGGTCTTCCAAGCAAGCTCTTCGGTCGGCCCAACTCTTTCGGCCCTCATTCTGTCGCCCAACACTCATTCGATCGCCCAAGCCATGACCGGCCAAGGCCTCACTCGCTCAGCACTCTTTCGGTCGGCCCTGCTGGTTCGGCCAGACCCCATTCAGCCAAGGCCACTTTCGGCCAGATGGCTTATTCAATCGGCAGCAACTCGTTCGGCCAAGATCAATAAGTGTCGGGTGATAGATGTGATGCATGGGCTCCAAATCAAAAGTGTGTGAGTGCATGCAAGATAATAGGATGTGTGTGCATGGGAGGGGCTACGTGATTCATGCATGGGAAAATTAGTGTATGTGCATGAGAAGCATACTAAGGCACATTTTAATGATAAAATGTAATTAAGGTAATCATTGGCTAGGTTCTCAATAATAAGGGTTTCATAAAAGCATATCAACAACTAAACATAAGTTGTGGATTTTATTTGAGTTAAACCCACTTGAGAATTCGTTGGGGATCAAAGGTTTAGTCTAAGGTTATGAGGGTGTTAATGATATTGACACCTAACTCTTAGACATATTACGAGAACATGCAACTACATGGGGTTGTTCTTTGAACTAACTAAGATGGGTTGCACAAGTAAACAAACGAAAAATCATGGATAATCGATGATTAGAAATGGTCCTAAGGTTAATTTAATTGGATTAACACAAGCCCATCATGTTGAAGTATAATACTTTTAAGATTAATTATGTTTTTTTATATAAAGGAAAATGATTTTTAAACTTTATAAACTAAAATAAATGATTTTGACGTAATGTTTAACTTAAAGTGAATTAAATTAGAAACGTTTTACATTAAGAACTTGTAATGATGAATTATGGGATTAGGGTTACTAATGGGTAATATGTTTAGCCTAGATAGACTAAATTCTAGAAACACATTAGTAACATAGGACACTTAGTTGCACACCGAAACCAAACCCTAGACACCTATTATAAATACTTATCGTATGCGGATTCTTTTAAAATAACTCAGGAACCGAAGAAACATAGTCTACAACAACGAGCGCGCATTTTGTGGTAATTCAATACAGAGCAACACAGGTGAGTTCATTGCCCTTTTTCTAAACACTTTTGTTTTCAAAAGCGGGGCTGAGAAGCATGCGTAAACCTTTTTATTTAAATTGTTTTACGTAAATGCTTTTACTTATTATATACTTTATGTATGTTTGTATACATTCCTAGATTTCTGTCTAGGAAATTGCTATGCAGATTAACTAACAACTTAATTAATTACTCTTATGAGTAATACCTTAATACTAAACTCTAAACAAACCCTTAGTCCATCGAGGTCAAATTCAAGAATCTAAATTCAAAAGTGAAATCAAAAGAACTAAGCTAAAGATCAAAATTAAGGGAATCTAATCCAGTGGTGATCAGTAAACCAAGGATCTTACTCAAGAATCTATAATCATTGGGAAATCATGGAATTCTATAGATCAGAATCAAGAAAATCAAGAGAATCAAGGAGATCATAACCGTGTGTGAATCATTGAAATAATGAAATCATTAAGATCTAATGAAGTCATTAATTGCTTAAGTTAAGGTGGATGTCAGTTGTATGTAAATCAAGACCACGTGTAACACACGGAAAGTCCAGTCACAATAGTAGACTCTTGTAGTCAAGCTATATGGGCATAACTTAAACTATCAAACGGAATCAAGAGAACGAAGACAATCAAGAATCAAAGGATATCCTTAAAGTCTCGGCATGTACAGTAGGCCAATGGGTCAAGCTGATATGGGCATCATGAAAGTCCCGATGCATACAGGTAGACTCCTACTGGGTCATGCCTGATATGGGCCACGTGTGAGAGGGTACAACTTGGACAACCACCAACAACTAAGTCTAATTGATTGAGTCAAATAAGGCCCAATCATCATGTCTTGGTTTTATTTAAATGCTTAGTTATTAATTTAATTAAACATTTAATATTATATTTCTACAAGTGTTTTGGGGTAATCATGAATGCATGGTGAACTCAAGAGATCAGAGGTGATTCAATTTCGGGAAATCAAATTCTAAAATGAAGGTGAATGGAGTGAAACGCTTAATTATCATTAACAACAATATGCTAAGCAGTCCGGTATGTGGTGGGACGGTGGCTGGGGCGTGTCCCCTACATATGCCCTATATATAAGCATACTTGATTGGATAGCATAGGTGGTCGTTGATGAGGTTAAGGTTGTCATTTCGGGGGATCAAGGTAAACATTTTCAGGGTAATCAAATGCTACGAATCAAGGTTGTGGGATGAAATGCTTAATTATCACCAAGAACAATATATCATGTTGTTTGGTATGTGGTGGGACGGTGGCTGGGCGGGCGGTAAGTTCGACCCTACATATGCCCTATATATAAGCATACTAAATCGGATGGTATAGGTGGTTAATGGTGAGGTTAAGGTTGTCATTCAAAGGTTATTCAAAATCATTTGTATAAAACTACATGAACTCACCAACCATGTGTTGACTTGATCTTTTTGCATGACTTCTCAGGTGACGAACACGTTAACTAAGGAGTTATTCCTTTTGGACTAGGATACCAGTTAGAGGACCTAACTTTTTGGACCTGCATATTTTTGAAGCATCATTTTACAGATTTATTTTGTATATCTTGTGCAGATACAAGATAGAAGAATTATGATGTTGATAGTAGATTGACATTGTTAAATTACGAACTAAACTGATGTAATTTAACTTTGTAATTCTATTTTCATTTAGCAGTTTCTCATTTTTATATCATGTGCAATGTAAACAATCTGAACATTCCGATTATCATTCCGATGTTAGCTATTCCAAATCAAATTTTGCATCAGTTTGATGAGCACAAGACTGCATATAGTTTGTGGAACGCATTGAAGGCCAGAGTTGAAGGAAACACAAATCTGAAGAAAATGAAAGCTACTGACATCAGAAAGGAGTTTGAGAATTTCAACATCATCGGAAATGAAACTCTAGATGCCTTGATTACCAGATACAGACATTTGTTGACTGAAGTAAGGAAATATGGCATTGAGTATACCGAAGATGAGAAGATAGATTGTTTAGCTGATGCATTGCCAGATAAATGGAATTCTTTGGTGCTCATATTGAGAGAAAATCTACCTGGATTGACATTGGTAGAGTTTATTCAGAAACTGGAGGAACAAGAAATGAAGGACAAACGTAAAGCAAGAAGAGTAAATGTCACTCAAGATCCTTCTTTATATGGTGGTTCAGTTGCTACACCTCCTGCTGCATCTGAAAAATACAGACTGCTTTTGTGTCTAGAACTTCTGAAACTACTCAGAGTTCTTCTGTACCTTCAAGTTCTAGTTCACATTGTCCGATTAATGAGAAAAATTCTGAATCTGCATCACCACCAATACAGCTGAATACTTCAAATTTGGGAAAAGTAACAGTTGAAGCAGTAAAAGATCACATGTCTATTTTATCATGTGTAGTGAGTGCCCATGATGAGCAAGTAGCTGGAAGAATTGGAAATGCCAATTTGACTTTTGAAGACTATGCTCAGATAGATGAGGATGAGATGGAGCTAATAGATACTCAGTGGGCGTTGGCGAGTGTTATTCGCAGAATTAACAGATATGAGAAGAAAACTGGGAAGAAATTTACTTTTGACCGGAACACAAAGTTTGGATTTAATCCAAAATCAACACAGTGTTATAAATGTGGTGAACACGGTCATTTTGCAAGAGAATGTAAGAATCCCAAGAAGCAAGGAAATTTGAATCATTTCAAGCCAAAGGAAGAATATCAGAAAAAGAAAGAGAAAACTGAGGAATCAACGTCTAAAGCACTTGTCAGTCAAGCTGATGAAGGTTATGATTGGGGTGTCAAGTATGATGATCTTATGGGTGCGTTCATGGCTTCTTTGGAAGAAGAATCTAGCAAAGGAAAAGAGAAAATTGATGAGATGACTGAGGTACAAAGTGATTTGTATGAGATGATAGATAGACTTAAAGAAATGAATTCTCAGTTAACTTCTGATCTGAGGGAATGCACAGAGGCAAACAAAAAGTTGATTTCTAAAGAAAAGGCATTTGATAAGAAGATAATCGATCTTAGCAAAGAAAATGAAGACTTGAAAATCAAGGTTTTGCAAAACAATTATGCAGTTTCTGTACATTTAGACTCAGTTCAGAAGTTAAAAGTGGAATTGGCAGAAGCAAAAGCTGAAGCTGAATTAAACAAAGCCAAGCTTGAAAACTATCAGAATTCCGCATATGTCATTGATTATTTTGCGGCTTTGCAAAATTCACGAGATAGTTCTGGGATTGGTTTTCATGCTGTTCCACCTCCTTCTAGTTTTGTACCAAGACCACAACTTGAGCCTGATTTAGAAGTTGATCCTATTTCATTAAAGACGAGTGGATCTGATCATGAGAGTGATTTTGTTGACAATGATGCTCCTATCATTGAGGACATCACTGATTTAGAATATTCAGATGATATTCTAAGAATGATTGGTCATCAAAAGGACAAGTCTGTGGATAAGAAGAGTCAAGTTTTTCAGAAATCAAAATCTGAAATAAAAAATGTTGGGAATTCTGTGACTAAACACAAGTCTGTTTCAAAATCACACCTAAAAGTCAAGACTACTTCTACTGTTAAGCCAATTGTGTTTGTTGAGTCATCAACAACACAAAAAGGAGAGTCAAGCAAAGTTTTTAAAAAATCAGAGAAATTTGTTAAAAAGATTGACAAAAAGTTTGTCAAAGTTGTTGACAATGTTAATCAAAGTGGGGTTGGAAACAAGGGAACTTCAAAGAATTTTCAAAAGAATGTTAAAACCAAAGTCACTGATTTGAAGAAAAAGATTCAATCTCCATCTGTAGCATCCAAATCTTTGGATTCATCTAAGGGGTGTGATGAAAAGCCAAAGAAGGTGTCATCAAGGAAATGCTACAGATGTGGGAAACTGGGACATGTCATTGCTGAATGTGATATGAATAATTGTAACAGATTTCATACTTTTACTCCACGAGAAACACGACAGTGTTTCACTTGTGGAGGAAAAGGGCATATTTCTGTTAATTGTCCAAATCACAAGGTTAAGAAGAAAATCTCTTCTAATGACAGTCGGGTAATTCATTCTGATAGAACTACTAGGAGGGTAAAGCCTAGTGAGGATGAGATGAAAATTCTCAGGAAATTTGATTCTGAGTGTATCTGGGTTAAGGATGAAAAATTTCATAAACAAAGAGTTTTTGATAATCAACAAAAAGGTAAAAAGGTTTTGAACAGGTCATCATCATCTGATGATGAATTTTATGATAACTTTCATCATAAAAATTTTTCAAAACAAAATTCAAATTCAAATTCTTATTGGAAATCCAGATACAGGTCAGGAGATAGATTTGATTTGAGAGATGATGAATACTTGGTAGATGGTTCTTCAAGTAGTTCATCAAGATCGAACGGCAGGATGCGGTTCGGGGAGACTCAACGCCGAAAAGGCGGGAGTCATCCCTTTTGGTACTAATCAAATTTTGTTTTTAATTTATTATGCAGGATGCATTCACAGGCCATATCAACAGTCGATGGATTGTTGATAGTGGATGCTCCAGGCATATGACAGGAGAGTTAGTTTTGTTGAGAGATTTCAAGGAAATGAAAGGATGTTACGTTAACTTTGCAGGAGATAAGGGTGGTCAGATTACTGGATGTGGTAGTTTGACTAACGGTAAAGTTTCGTTTGATAATGTTAATTTCTGCAAGGAGTTAACTAACAATCTTTTAAGTGTATCACAGATATGTGATAAAGGTTATCAGGTGTTGTTTGATGACAAGAAATGCTATGTGCTCAAACAAGGTATTCAAATTCCTGATGACTGGATTCTGATGACTGCCGACAGGTATAAGGACTTATATGTGTTGGACATGGCTAAGGCGGAGACGGTAAATCAAGTTGAAACATGTCTAGTGTCGAAGGCCACAGAACAGGATACTTGGTCTTGGCATAGACGAATGGGTCACATACACATCAGAAAAATGAATTATCTTGTACATAATCACTTGGTTGATGGTGTACATGTTAAACATTTTAGATTACCTGATGTGTGTGTTTCTTGTAAAAAAGGAAAACAGAAAAGGAGGTCGCATAAGTCTAAAACTGTCTTTTCTATTGATAAACCATTAGAACTCCTTCACATGGACCTGTTTGGACCAATTAATGTGAAGAGTATTGGTGGTGAATCTTATTGCTTTGTTGTGACCGATGATTTTTCTCGATTTTCATGGGTTTTATTTTTAAAGACTAAATCAGAAACTTATGAAAATTTTGTGTTGCTTGTGAACAGATTGGAGACTTTGTACAAGTTAAGGGTTAGGCGGGTTCGATCAGACAATGGGACAGAATTCAAGAATCAGAACATGGAAGCTTTTTGTGATTCTAAAGGGATTCAGCAGCAGTTTAGCGCACCGTATGAACCACAAATGAACGGTGTAGCTGAGAGGAAAAATCGTACATTGATAGAGTCTGCTAGAACGATGCTTGCTGATTCGAAGTTGCCCATTACATTTTGGAGTGAAGCCGTAGCGATCGCCTGTTTTACCCTTAATAGAGTGCTGATAGTCAAAAGACATAAAAAGACTTGTTATGAACTTCTTCAGAATCGAAAACCAAATTTGGAACACCTGGAACCCTTTGGGGCTCCTTGTACAATGCTCAAGAAAGATGCTAAATTCAACTCTAAGGTTGAAGAAGGTTTCTTTCTGGGTTATAGCCTACCAAACAAACGTGTGTTTAACAAACGCACGGGTGTTGTGGAACTCTGGTATAATGTGGATGTTCAACGACATACACCTATACCGGAAGGCAAAGGTCCAAATTGGCTATTCGATTATGATAAACTTTTCGAGTCTTTTAACTTGTCTCCTACTGTTACTGATGATGAAATTTCTTTGCAGATGTTATATGATTTACAAAATTCTGAAGATCAAGAAGTTTCTCATCAAGTTGAAAATAATTCTCCAACTGAGGAAGGCATTACTGAAGCAGTTAATGATGACTGGTCATCGGAGGATGATCAAGAAATTTTTGAAGATGCAATTTCTCAAGATCAAAATGAAGAACAAGATATCACAAATCTTGATCATGGAGTTGGAGTACCGCAAGTGCCAGTGTCTAGAGTCCATGTGAATCATCCTGTGAAGCAGATTATTGGAGATCCGTCTGTTGGAGTACAGACGAGAAGGCAAGTTACAAACGAGGAGAGTTTGTACGTTGAGCTGGAGCGTAATCATGGGACTCAAGAGTTATGGATGCATTCTGCATTTGTTTCTCAGATTGAGCCTAAATCTGTAACTGAAGCCTTGCGTGAGCCTGCCTGGGTGGAGGCCATGCAAGAGGAGCTTAATCAGTTCCAGAAACTTGGAGTATGGCATTTGGTAGATTTACCAAAAGGTGAAAAGAAGATTGGCACCAGGTGGGTGTTGAAGTGTAAACGAGACGATAGAGGCGTGATTGTTCGAAACAAGGCTCGTTTGGTTGTCCAAGGGTTCAGACAAATCGAAGGAATTGATTATGACGAGGTTTTTGCACCTGTGGCGCGGCTTGAAGCGATTAGATAATTTCTATCTTTTGCTGCCCACAAGAAGTTCAAAGTATACCAGTTGGATGTCAAGTCTGCATTCCTTTATGGATCATTGAAGGAGACAGTGTATGTGTGTCAGCCACCGGGCTTTGAGGATCCTATCCACCGGGATCAGGTCTATATCCTCGACAAAGCACTGTACGGTCTTCATCAAGCTCCTCGAGCTTGGTATGAGACTCTCTCGACTCATCTTATTGAACACGGGTTCAATAGGGGTCAGATAGACAAAACTCTGTTTTATTGGGAAAAGGGCAAGGACATTCTCCTTGTTCAGATCTATGTGGATGACATCATCTTCGGATCTACCGATGAGCAGATGTGTTTAGAATTTAAGCAGGTTATGATTGAGAAGTTTGAGATGAGTGCTATGTCTGACATTAAGTTCTTTTTGGGTTTACAAGTTGATCAGTCTGATGATGGTATTTTTATCCATCAGACCAAATACATTCAAGACGTGCTAAAACGGTTTAGCATGCTTGATTGTAAACCCATTTCCACGCCCATCCAGCCCAATCACGGGATTGAGCCGGATATTAAGGGGGAGATAATTGATGCTACATTATATCGTGGAATGATTGGGAGCTTAATGTATTTGACTGCATCTCGACCAGATATTGTATTTGCTACAAGTATCTGTGCTCGCTATCAATCAAAACCAAAGGTTTCTCATCTGATTGCAGTCAAGAGGATTTTACGTTATCTGAAGGGTACTCCAGACACCGGTCTGTGGTATCCTAAGGATGATAACTACTCATTTCATGCTTACAGTGATTCAGATTATGGAGGATGCAAGACTGACTCCAAATCAACTACTGGAGGTGCTCAATTTTGGGGGAGAGGTTAGTCTCATGGCAGTGCAAGAAACAACTTCTGTTGCTACATCTACATGTGAAGCTGAATATGTAGCAGCTGCCAGTTGTTGTTCCCAAGTTTTGTGGATACAACAACAGATGCGAGACTATGGACTTAATTTCCTAACTACCCCGATTCATGTCGACAATGAGGCTGCAATTGCGATTACCAAAAATCCAGTGTATCATTCACGTTCAAAACATATTGACATTCGGTTTCATTTCATACGAGATTGTTATGAAAAGAAACTGATTGATGTTGTGAAGATACACACAAACGAGCAAAGGGCAGACCTTCTCACCAAAGCCTTTGATAAACAACGTTTTGAGTACTTACTCAAATTAAATGGAATCAGGGTTATGGGTGAGGTAATCAAGAATCAAATTCCTTCATAATCAAATTTATTGAAATAACATCAGATTTTTATTCATTTTTTGTGTTTTAGTTTTTAGGGGGAGAATAGTTTTAGAAAATACAAAAACATTAAAAAATCAAAAACACAAAAACAAGAAAAAATTAAAAATCTGAGAAATTGATTTGTTTATGTGAGAAATGATAGTACATTATTTACATTTGGAAATATATCTGTTTGTATTATTAAAATTTATAAAATAATTACAAGTACTATAAATGATGTGTTGATAGGTTTATAACTTAGTAAAGATAAGTTTGAATAAATTTTTGATAATGTTTTATAAGAAACAAATGCTTAGAATGCAGTACTTAGTTTTGTCCTAAAAGAGTGGTAATTTTCTGACAAAATGTTTCTTGAACATAAAGTCAAATTTCTAGCTGATCATGTCTTTAATTTTTTAATAAAGAAATTCTGATTTGGTTTTTCTTTTATTTTAGTTTAAAGCTGATACATTCTTTGTGTATACTTACGTATCGACCTGATTGTGTTAGCTTTAGACAATTCAAATTTGTTTTTCTTGGTTTTGTTTAAGATTTGGACAATCTATGTGTATATGTGAATATCGAACTGATTGTTAAATCTTAAACTTAAATTATTGTTTAGTTCATTTTCTGGATCATTTGAGTATACGTAAGTATCAACCTTGATTCCATGATCTTGAACAAATTCAAATTGTTTGTCTATTTTTTTCAATAAGAAATTCTGCTTTATTTTTGCATGATCAGACTAGGTATAATTGATATTATTAGTTTGAGAACATTTATGTTTGAATAATTATTCACAAATTGGGGATGTGTTCAAGTAATTGGATCATTATAAAATGTTTGATAATTTTGTTTAAACTGATTTCTTTACTAAGTAATTAAATTTAAAAGGAGAAGTATATTAACAATCATTGTAGACTTGTAATTTACATATAATTGTTAAATAATATAAACAGATATGTTGAAAATTGTAATATAATATGATCTCATGTCTGAATCTTTCTCAAACAAAAAGATTTTTTTATTTTTTAGATTGCATTTTAATTGTTCTAAAATTTTAAAAAAATTCAAATCTGATGTTAAATTGATAATGTTTGATTATTTGTTTGACTTTGGAACAATTAAATATGAATTTTGTCTTGGATTTTAAAAGAAAAATCATGTTTTGAGAAGGTTCGCTGAGATAGTTCGTTGGTAAGGTTCGTTGAATAGTTCGTTGGTAAGGTTCGCTGAGATGGTTCGTTGATAAGGTTCGTGATGATAGTTCGTGAGTTAGGGTTCGTGGAGATGGTTCGCTGGAAAGGTTCGTGAGGTATAAATATATGGTTCGCGAAAATGGTTCGTCACTTTCATCTTGTTCACAGACGACGAACCCTCGAGAGGATTTTTTTCGATTTTCGATCTTGGACCTCCCAGAACGTTTTGTTGTTGTCATTAGATTCAGAATCATCTCGTGAACATTTCTAGGTAGAAATTTTGGAATTTGACCGAGTAATTTGAGAGATCTGAGAGTTTTTAGAATTTTTAAGTTCGAATCTGTAATTTGACTTTAATATGGTTAAAATCTAAAAATTGGATAAATCATCTTTGTTAAATTTGTTCATCGATAAGTTTCGAACCTAGGTGTATGATTTGTTTTACATCAGATTAAATTTTTTGATTCAAGTGTTGAAATTGGGACGATGAACAGGTTCGCTGAACGAACCTTAGGTTCGCCGAACCTTGAGGGTTCGTTGGATTTGTATAGGTTCGTGGCGAACCTTTGATTTTTGAAAAGCAACGAATCTTTTGGTCAAGGTTCGTTTGACTAACAAGGTTCGTTCATTTAAAAGGTTCGTTCAATACAAGGTTCGGTCATTGCAAGGTTCGGTCATTGTAGTCTAGCAATAGGGTTCGTCTAGCAGTAAGGTTCGTCTAAGAAGCATAGGTTCGCTGTTTTTTACTTAGAAATTTTTTTTATTTGTTATTTTGTTAATTTTACTTAATTTTTGTTTCTAATTTCTTTTATTTCTATTTGTAGAAATGGCGAACTTAGTTTTCGGAGACAAACACAATATTTGTGCACACTTGGATCCTACAACCAAGAATGGTCAAGAATTTCGACCGATGATCGAGTTTCTCAGAAGATCAAGGGTTTATCATGCTATTTCTAGTTCAGTTCAGATATATAGATCTCATATTCAGAGTTTTTGGGGATCAGCTCGGATTATTTCTGTTGATGATGTGTATACTATAGATGCGAATGTGCTTGGACAAGCAATTCGTATAACTGAAGCTGATATTAGGAGGGTATTACATCTTGGAGGTGAACCAGATGGTGTAACTCTTATTCCTGAGAGTTGCATCAAAGGTTGTTTTCTACGCATTCGATATTTTGGAGCTTACAACTTCATATCAGTCAAGAAGGGAAAGCTACCTCTGCAATACAAGTTTCTAGCACATGTGTTGTTGCATTGCCTTAGCATGAGGAAAGGCACATTTGATGAGTTGAGGGATTTGATGCGATCTGCCATGGTTGCTCTTATATTGAACAAACCGTTCAATTTTTCCGGCATGATCTTTAGGTATATGTGTGACAACATCACAAAGGCTAAGGATAGGTGTTACACGTATCCTAGATTTGTGCAAATGTTGATTGATGAGAGGTTTCCTGAAGGTCAGTTACCCAGGGAAGTTGGAGATTTATTGAAGATTAAACACATGACTGATTCCAGTTTGGGTCAAGTCAGAGTATATCAAAGGACTAGGGATGATGTACAAGAGAAAGATTTGATTGCTCATTGTGCCAGGGCAAATTATGTTGCTCCTGAGGGTGATGCATGGAGACATGATGATTCAGAATCAGATACTGAAGATGTTGCAGCTGATGATCATCAATCACCACCTCCACCAAGGCAACAACCAAAGAAGAAGACTCCTGGTCAATCTTCTCAATCTACTCCTCAAGCTAAATCTTCACAAGAACAGAGTTCTCAAGAACCTTTAGAAGTTGATGTGTCTGAGATGCAGACAGAGACTGTTGCTGCTGATGATGATAAAAGTGAATCTTCTGACACAGAGTCAGAATATGAGATGGTTCAGGAAGGAAATCAGATGGTAAAAAGACGAAAGAGAAAATTTGTTGAAAAGGATGCTGAAGAGAAAGAAGAGAAAGATGATCCTATTTTTGTACCAGATGAACCTGAATCTTCTAAACCAAAGAAGATTAAGAGAATGGCCAAGAGAGGGCCTTATGAGAAAACAAAGACTAAGACTGATAAGACCACTGTGTCTTCACCGTTGATTGTTACTTCAGTTCCTGCTGCTGTTTCTCCGGTTTTTACTACATCAGTTTCTGTTCTTGATTCACCAGTCATCACTTCAGTTTCTGTGTCTACTACTCATATTTCTACTGTACAAACTCCTGAGTTTGTACATGTAGCTTCTTTCTCACCATTGTTTGTGGAGACTACTACTGTATCTACATCATTGCCAGAGACTTCTATTCCTCAGGATTCTATTCCTAGAGATGACTTATTTTCAGGGCTTGATGATCTGGGTGATATCAATTTTACTGTGAATTATGATGATACAGATCTTAAAAGAAGATTGTCTATGCTTTCAAAGGAATTTGAAGAGTACAAGAAAGAAAAAGGAAAGTTGGTTGCTGATAAACCATCTTCTTCCAGTTCTGGGCTGAATGAGTTAAAAACTCAAATGGATTTGATGTTGAAATGGAAAGAAGAAGAGATTGCTGAGAAGAAAGTGATGAAAGATAAAATTTCTGAGTTGGAGTTTTTGGTCAAGCTACAATTTGAAGATATTATTGATCTGAAGAATGAAAACACTGATTTAAGATTCAAGATCAAAGAGTTGGAATCAAAAGTCATAAAGTCTGAAGCATCTAGCTCAAAAGTTGATCAAGTGATTGTTGATATTGATGCAGAAGAGGAAAGGGTTGTGAAGGAAGAGAAGGTAGAAGAAGAAGAGGATGAAGAAGAGGTTGATTATGGAGATACTGATGTTGATGAACATCCAGATGATTTTGATTATCATGGTGATGATGAGACTGGTGGTGATGGTGCTGGTGGTGTTGATAGTGGTGCTGGTGGTTTGAATGCAATTACTGGAGCTATCATTGTTTATACTCCTCCAAAGATTTCTACTGATGATGTTCCAGTTTCTTCTGTAGCTTCAGATAGGGCTAAGGATTGTATGACTGTTGAATTTGAAGATTTGGACTTAATAGAATATCCTAAAGGGATTCTTGATTACTCTCTGCCTACTTTTCTTGATTTATTTAAAATGCATTCTGATATAGATTTGCAGAGAAACATTGTTGAAATTCAAGTGAATCAAGAAATAGAAGAAGGAGAAATTATTGGAGATTATTCTGTTCAAGATTTTCAAGAGTTTATAGAAGATGATGATGATTTGATTTTTGATTTTGAACAAGATGAAGATGATGATGTTTCTGATTATGATAAAGATATTATTGATGAAGAGTTGCTGAATTTGAATACTTTAAAGAAAATTTTTGAAGTTGGAAGTATGTCAAGCACAACTCTGAATCCAGTTAAAGTAAAGACAAACATGGATTTTTGGAATGAGTTACAAGATGAAACAAAATATATTATTGATCACTTGCATTCTTTCAAGATTATGAGGGAAGTGTATGAAGATAAAGATCCAGACAACTTAACTAAACAATCTACAAAGTTTAAGATTGGATCTAAATCCAAGATGATTGGAAGATTTATTAGTTATGGTTATTTTCATTACATTCCTGGAAGTTTGTCTGATAAAGGTTGTTATGTAGTAAAACGGGTTGATGGATGCCAATATTTTGGAAAGGCTACTGATTTGATGAGTCTACCAGCTTTTGAATGCAAAGATCTTTCAAGATTAAGAATGATAAAGCCTATACAGACTCGACATAATGAGATTTTTGAGAACTTGTTAAAGAAAGAAGCAATGTTTGGATGGAGTTTGTTATCTTCTAAGTTCAGAGAAAGATTTAAAGATTATTTGAAGCCAAATGTTTTCAAAAGACCAAGATTAAGGAAGATTGAACAAGATTGGAATCCATACTTTAAATTTTGGTTTTATGATGAAAGAACTTCAGAAGGTGTGGTAGTGTTGAAGCAGGAAGAAAATTGGAGGGTGATACGAATGCTTGATCCTATATGGATTGTGAATTGTTCGAGAGATGATATTATTTTGTTGAATTCATCTCAGATATATGCTGAAGATGGATATCATGATGTGGGAGTAAGTTTTAAAGACATGGCAATTCAATATCAAACCATTGCACAAATGTGTTTTACTTTGGGAATACATTCTGGTTGCAATTGGAATGATGTGAATTATCTTTATACTGAGTTGATGCAAGTGCAAAAGGAGAGAGATGCTAGAGATTATAGATTAGAAGCAGAAAGACTTGCAAAGATACCACGTTCGGTGGTGATACGAGCGGTGGATAATATGGTTGCTAAAGTTGGTGAATCGAGTGGATTAAAAGACAAAGTTGAAGAAACCATTGAAGATAAAGTTGAAGAAATAACTGAAGTCAAAGATTGAAGATTTTGATAGCAAACATTTAGGGGGAGTTTGTTAGTGCATATTTGAAATTGTTTGCTATTCAAAAGTTGTATTTATTTTGAATTGTAAAGGGTTCGGCTAGTTTTGTCAAGGTTCGTTTGGCCCACGAACCTAGGCAGGTTCGGCGAACCTATTGTATCTAAAGGTTCGGCGAACCTATAACCTTGAGAAGATTCGTCTGTCAAACCTAAAGGTTCGTTTAGCAAACCTTAGGGTTCGGCTCACGAACCTAAGGTTCGCTGGTTTTGTTACTATATATAGTTGTTTTGTTTGTTATTTTAGTAGACTTTTGCTGAGTGCTTTGTGAGAGATCTGCTGAAATTCTCTGTGTGAGAATTTTGTTATTTTGAGTGATCTTGTAATCATTTGTTGATAATACAAGAAGTGTTTATTGAATTGCTTGTGTTCTTGAGTTTTATACATATCAACTATGGATTCCGCACGTATTTGATAGTTAGTAGAGCTTTTAATTCGATCCTGAACGGTTTCACCAAACCAACAGCCGATATCGCGCCCCGGAACCTTCCGCCCGACGGGGAAATCGATCCAACCCGCCGGCTCGGGGTGTGACACGACATGCCTGACAAGCGGTTGTCCTTCGCCATAAGCAGCATTCTGAGTTTTGAATTTGAAAGAAGTATCTTCTTGATCATAAAGAAGATCAAGAAATTTTCTAAGGATTAGTTTAAGGACGGAAGAAGATAACCACTGATACAAATAAGGAAAAGAAGATCAGTGGACATTTGAAGTAAACGTGGTGCTGAGTTCACCTGGGAGTGTGAAGACAAGATGAAGCTTAAGTACCCTCATCTTTTTACAGTATCTTCGGCTAGTTAATTTTGGGACGAAATTTCCTTAACTAGGGGAGACTGTAACATCTGTACATTTAGTCATGGTAGTCGTAAACAGTGATAGAACAATATGTATTCATATCCAATATGTCAATGTGATTTATGTGTTCATGTTTGTGTTTGTGTGTTAGGGGATTTTGTGTAGTCAAGAACAAGTATATATTATCTATTTACAGTCGAATACGCTAGGCAAGAATAGTATTGTATTATATCGAAACAGTGGCGGGCTGGCGACTGATAAGGCAGGTAGCTGGACTCTACGTATGCCCTTACATATACCGAGTTCGGTGTAATAGGATAGTGTTAGTGCGTAGTGTTATGACGAATATTATGACAAACAAATCAAATAAACAAATCGTAATGCGTAAGCGAGACTGAGTATTATTATGGGTGACGATTCGTGATAATATTTATATCAAACTTATAATTACGAGTAAACATCAATAAATAAGCAAAAACGACCAAAAACGTACGTAATTACGGGTATACACGTAATTATATTCGTTTAACGGTCTGACTACGAACGAAAAGTAAAAATAAATAAAATATTTTATTTACATTTTACAATTTTGAAACTCATCAAAAACAATTAAAGAAAACTTTTTCATAATTCAAAATATTTATTGTCGTAATCGTAAAAACGCGCGCGTAAAAATACGCGAAACCGAACCCGACCGAGCCCGAACACGCGAGGAACCACTAAGGGCATAAAAACCCATATTTTCCTTCCATTTTCACAAAAGTTGCAGCTCTCATTACTCTCTCTCTCTCTAAATTCCCGAAATCCCGTTTTACCCTAGAAAATTCACACAAATTTGATCATAACTTCTTCGTTTCTACAACAAATCGCGCATATAATATATCAAAATGACCGTCTCGACGAGAGGAATCTGGAAGTACAAGGGATAGGAGCTGATTCGAAGTATTCTGGCCGAAATCCTAGAGAGAAGTTACTGCACTGAAGGTATTTACACTATTCATCATCTTCTTCCTACAAAACTTGTTATATAGCCCTTATAGTTCACGAACCAGACCTGTAATCGACTTGTAACCATTTGGGTGAACATGGAATAAGGTTTTTTATGGCTGACATGATCGATGGAACCACATAGGAAATCAATATCGATGGAACAAGATTCAACAGCTAATATCGATACAATAAGCAGCTTTGCTGATCTTATATCGATCTTATAAATATCGACAGAAGGATAGGATGGCCAAGAAATCTCGATAGATGCTAAAAATCGAAAGCTTCGTGGCTGACCAGGTCCATCCTCATCGATATTATAATTTCGAAGCTGTTGTTGTCGATATTGAACTCACCATCGATACTATTGAGTCGATGGAAAGCATTTTACAAATTATCAGGCTGCCATCGATCTTCAGACATTTGGGAGGCTGGATAACCATCGAACTTGGTTACCAGAACCTTCATAAATTGAATCCAAGAGAGATGGCCAAAGTTCTAATCGGTTTTACTAGAGTTGGGAGGGATAAGATCAAGAAAAAGCATGAGGCCACCGATTATGAGGCTATCGGTGGACCACCCATGCCACCACCAACTCCACCGATTGATATTATTTTTCCTTGCTTCTGATAGCCACCGACCCATGATCATAATATGGTTATTATCTCAAGCAAAGTCCAAGGAAGTAATTTGTTGAGATAACTTCCACGAGTAGGAAGTCTTCTCACCTTCGATATTAAATTGGCTGGTTGAGAAATACCAATATTATCACATACTGATAATATTAATAGCGATGGGTGACATCCATGCAATCATTTTTGAGCAATCTTAGATCATTAACATAATCTTGATTATGTTAAACCAAGGGATTAGAACATAAAAACAGGGCCATTTGGACGATTAACAAGCCTAATATCGAAAGGATAGCAAGCCATCGATATTACTAATATCGATGGGCTTCTCTTGAACCAAAGGTGATTGGTGTTGTTAGTCTTGAATATAATACCATACCAAGGGTGTGGATATTGGTTTGTCAACTCCATACATGTGTTCTAAACCCAAGTGGCACCAAGTTAATCAAAGAGGATCTTATAAATGATCTAATAAGCCTAAGGATTTGTTAAGGGTAATCTAACCCTAGACCGATTTTAAGTGATATTGAATTAATCTTATTTTATTTAAGTTTAACTTAATGTAAATATAAGATCAGGTCATAATCACAAGGGCTTAAACACATAAGCGTTTTCAAGGAATACATGAGAAACATGTATTTATCAAAAATCATCAACACATGTTACATATATGCATAACTAACTTTATGCATAATATAACATGACACATTCTTTTTATGAATCAATTATCACTCAAGTGACTTAATCATGATATTCAAATTCATACAACACTTTTAAACATGAGAACAAGTTATTCAAGGAGTAATCGTTAACCAATTAACATAAGTCAATCGACCAATCAAAGTTCATACAATTATAAGTTTTAAATTATATGTATGATTACAATGATATATGAGGCAGTTAGAAGTCTTGTTGCTTGCTGCTTGCTACTTGTTCAGGTTCAGAGTCTACTGCTGTCAGGTGAGAACATTAGCCCCTCTTTTATTGTCTTTCAACTGTTTTGGGGTGGAACACGTGACCAAACACTCTTTATACAATCATATCTCATACACAGGATTCATGCTACTTTTCAACAATTACAGGTTCACTTCACAAATTTAAGGGATTTCTCAACTATTTTTAAATGAGTTAAAAACTGTTAAACATTTTATACTAAAAAGTTTTATAAAAGAGTTTTATAAATTATTTTACGACCGGTTTTATATAAGTTGTTTTATAAAGGTTAAACACTTTGAAAGATTAAGTTTTATAAACTCTTACAAGCTTTTAAACTATAACCTGTATTTTTAAATAAATGTTTTATTAAATGTTTTCGTTCAAACCTTTTATTTATACAAGGGTCTTCTATCACCGGATTCAATCAAGGTTTTCAAATAAGGTATTCATTCAAGGGTTTTCATAGTGGTATTCAATCAAAGGATTTCAAAGTCATGGTAATCAATCATGAGTATTCAACCAAAGGCTTTCAATCGCAGGATTCAATCTTAAAAAATTAAAAGCATGGTGTTCATCTTGTGAACAAACTTATACACACATCAAGACACTTATTCAATCTTATTCTTATTCTTATAACGTTAGTACTGGGTGATCACAACAAGGGAAAGCGGGACACGTTTTGGTTACGCCAAGGCTGCGGTTAGCGTTTTAAATTTGTTTTAAAAACTAATTGCAGATTGGATGCTTTACGGTAATATGGATTTACTGCTAATTAACTTTACCAGCATAGGTCATACTGACCGGGTACGTCAACACGGAGTTTGTCTTCTGAGTAAACTCATTAGTACAACTCGTGTTGAATGTGTCTGCTGACTACTTTTTCTGACTCCAAACATAGTTTGGGACTTGATTATATGTTGGCTTCTCTAGTAAACAGTCATTAGACTGTTTGCACATGTTAATCTTACTTGATGTTAGTTTGGGTTGCAACTATCCATGTTATTTTCATTCACTGTTTTATACATATGTTTTACAATGCAGATTCATATTTACAAATGTTAAACCTATTGTTCTCACCAACTACTTTTGTAGTTGACAGTTACTTTTCACGTGTTTCAGGTAATCAGGTTTAGAGCTTCAGAAGGACAACTAAGGTGACCATAGTTAAGATAGAACAAGATGAAGAAAACAAGCTAGGATGGATTAGAAACTCACATAATCCTGATTTTTAATTGTCTTATCTAAGTCTTATTTTGTAAACAATATTTTTGGGTCTGTAGTTGTCAATCTTTTGGTAGATAGGTAGAATGTCTGTAACTAAACAATCGATCGTCACCGCGCCGTGGATTCCGTACGCGGCGCAGGGGGTGTGACAATTAATGAGTGTCAATTCAATCAATTGTAGGAAGTCTAATCTTGCAGAGTGATTAGTGATGGTCAAATCAAGCGTAATTATCAAGCTTTTAATAACCATGGAAGGAAAAGAAATTTAAACACGGAAGCGTTTTAACTATGGATAAGTTACCAAGGAGAAAACCAAGAATGGGGTAGAAACCATGGAGTGTTTCAAATGTAACAACAAATTGATTATAACCATTGAATCTATCCGTGTTTTAGGACAACCACTCAGAAAAGAACAATGGTTGTTTCACTAGTGGTTTTTGTTGATGCATTTAATGTCCCTAGTTCAATTTTGTACTAATCATCATGTAAAGATTAAAGTTATATTAATGGAAGTTGTCTTTATTCATCGTTCTTAATGTTTAATATTGATTATATGATTGATTGATTGTTTGATTTGATTTAATTAATATTTGAGTATGAGTATGACTCATTCGGGCGAATGACTCTATCGAATGAAGTCATTCGCCGAATGAGAATAGCGACTGACTATACTCAGCGAATGACCCATTCGCCGAATGACTCATTCGACTGATTTGTCTATTCGACATAGTCATTCGCCGAATGAGTTGTTTTGGCCACTCATTCGACCGAATGACTACAGTCTATAAATACAAGTTGAAATCATTTCAAACCTAATTTTTGCCGAGTCCTCATTCTTCCCAGTGCACTCTAGTGTCAAACCCTTGAAGTTTTGAGCGATTCTTCACGTCCAACTTCGATTCTCAACCCGTGGTGATCGATTCTCACTTGCACGTTGATTCTACACACTCGATTCACCACGGTTGCTATTGATTTCGATTGGAAAACCCTGGAATAGGATTTCGCACTATTCCAGAGGCTGTCAAGCAGATTTCCCTTGGAATCAGATTGTTTCCGAGCTCTTTCCAGGTCCAACAAAGTGGTATCAGAGCTTTGGCTCTTGATTCTGCTTGATTTTCAATCCAAATCATCATATATTTGATTGTTCGTTCGAGATCTGCAAAAAGCCTAAGCTTATTGTCCTAAAAGTTACTGTTTCATTGCAAATCCGTGGATTTTTGTGGTGTTTTTGTCAAATCTTTTATCCCAATTTGTTCATTATCATCCCATGATGTTCTGTACCAAATTTGGTACCTAGATCTGGTCAAAATCTCAAGTCATCGCGATTTTTGTTGCAAAAATCCTCAGATTGGCCGAATGAGCATGGCGGCCGAATAGTTTTGGCCGAATCTCTCTCATTCGCCGAATAGCTACATTCGACAGTCTCATTCGCCAAATAGCTCCATTCGATCAAGTCATTCGGCGAATAGCCCTCATTCGATCAGTTATTCGGCGAATAGCTTCATTAGGTCAAGTCATTCGGAGATCAGCACTCATTCGAACTCTCATTCGGCGAATAGCCTCATTCGACCCTTTCATTCGCCGAATAGGTTCATTCTCTCTGTTCATTCGTCAAACAGTCATACTCAGTCTCTCATTCGCCACAATTAACTCATTCGGACCCCGACATTCGTCCCTTTGATTTTCATTCGGCAATCAGTTTGCAAATTTTTCTAAGTGTTGAATCATGTTGTTTCTGATCAAATGGAAGACTTAGCATTGATGGCGAACCAGAATCATCGTATTCAGACTTTGCTACTGACTGAGACTGAGACTGAGACTGGGAACTCTAATAAAGCTCCAAAGTTGTTATCCTTAGACGATTATCCACACTGGAAGTATCGGTTTGAGATCCACATTAATGGAGTGGATACAAACTTATGGATGATGATTGAGGGAGGTTATCTAAGGCCTCTGAATGAAGATGGAACTCCTATGCTAGTCACACGGATGACTGAGCCTCAGAGGAAGCTTTATGATTATGAGAAGAAAGCTTATGCTATTCTATCTCAATCCATTGCTACTGATATCTTCCATCAGTTCAGACAATTTACTTCTTCTAAGTATTTGTGGGATGCTTTGCAGCAACGGTATGAAGGCAATGATGCTTTGAAGAACATCAAGTCTAAGGCATTAAGGAAGGAAGTTAACAGCTTTGTGTATGTTGGAAATGAATCTTTGGATGATTTGATTGCCAGATTCTATGATTCAATGTTTAGCAGATGCTCTTCCTCCAAAATGGGAATCATTTTTGATGGTTCTTAAGCAGAATGAGATGATGTCACACATGGATATCAATGATTTTATTCAGAAGTTGAAGGAGCAGGAAATTGAGAACAAGTGGAAGGCTAAGAGGGTTGCTCAAGTTCAGGATCCTTCATTGTACTACTCTACACCTACTGTAGAGAAAGCCTCTTCACATGCTCCACTGAAGACTGCTTTTGTTTCTCAGACTACTGAAGCTCCATCTTCCAATCAGATTCTTTTCAATCAGTCATCATCCTCTTCAAGTTCTCAGAAAGAACATCATCAACCAGTCACAAGTCAAAAGACAGATAATTTTGATAAAGTTACAGTTGAGATTGCTAAAGAGCATATGGGTCTTTTGTCTACTTTGGTCAGTTCTTATGATGGATTGGTAGCAGGACAGATTGGCAATCCTTATCTGACAAATGATGACTATTCTCAGATAGATCCAGATGACATGGAAAGGATTGACATTATGTGGGCTTTGGCAAGTGCTGTGAGGAGAGCCAAGGGGTTTGTGAAAAGGACTGGCAAAGACATTAACTTGAACAAAGAATCTAAGTTTGGATTTGATATGGCCTCTGTCACCTGTTACAATTGTGGAGAAAAGGGTCACTTTGCTAGACAATGCAAACATCCAAAGAAAGCTGGAAACAAGAATCCTTTTCATCATCATAAATCTTCCGCAGCAAATACATAAAGAAGACTTGTCCCTATTGATTCTCCTGCTCAGACTAGTTCTTCAAATGCAGGCAAAGCTTTGATGGTACAGCAGGATGAAGGTGACAATTGGGATTTCAGATTCAATTCTGAACAAGGAGGACAAGATAAAGCATGTGTTGCTGAGATTCAAAAGACAGATGATCTACATAAAGAGAGTACGGCCAAAGGAGCACAGCTTAAGACAGAAGAAACATCTGGATCAGAATCTGAAAGCTTGACTGATTCTGACACTCAATCTGAGTCTGATGCTGATGTTGAAGAATCTCCTACTCAATTTTCCTTGATGGTAAGCTCATCTGCTACTCCTGCTGCAACTTCTCAGTCTGATCAGGTATCTGATGATTGTTCATCTTCTGTTTCTAATTGTTTTAATTGTTTTAATTGTGTTGACCTTAAAAGCAAGGTTCTTTCCTATCAGAATCACAATGTTGCTTTGATCAGTGATCTCAACCAATGTATTGATGCTAACAAAGTTTTAAAAGCTAATGAAAAGGATTTTCAATCTAAAATTGAACTTTTAAATAGACAACTTCATGAGGCTGAGATTGCTGTTCTTAACAAGCAAGATGCTATAACTTCTTATCTCAATACCATTAATGAGGTAAAGAAGAAGTTAGCAATGGTTGAGTGTGATTATGAGACCCTAGGACAGAAGCTCAAGAGCTATGAGAGTGCATCTTATATCATTGAGCATATGATCAGCAAAGAAGCTGATCATAAGGGTAAGGGAACTATGAGTTATCAAAGATGTCCTCCACCAATCTTAAACAGCTTTGTCAATTCACCAAATGACAAAGATGTTAAAGATTTTCAAGTTATAACTCCTTTAGTAATTGATCCGATTGGGATGATTACTGATGAAGGTTCCTCTTTGTCAAAGGAATCTTCAGTAGATGGACTTGTAGAGGATTGGGTTTCAGATTCTGAGGATGAATCTGATGATTCATCTGATTGTATTACTGCTCAGAATCCACTCCCTGTTATCAAAAAGGGTGACCCAATCTCATCTTCAAAAATATATCAAGCCTTAGGTTTTGTGAAAGCTTGAAAAGAAAATGAAGCTTGTGTGTTGAACAAGTTTGACAATCTTGTTCCAAATGGGAAAAAGGGTTTGGGTTTTAATCAGAACACGCCTAAAACAAATGTCTTCAAACCTAAAAGGCAATCTTTTTCTGAGTTAAAACATTTTCATAAAAAGGGAAAACCGGTTTGCTTTGAGTGTGGTGCACCTGGGCACTTTGTTAGATATTGCCCACAGTTGATCAGACCAAAGGTTGCACCACCCAGAAAACAAAATCAGAATTTTGTTAAACCTGTTAGATCTGAGTCCAAGTCATTTCTGACAAAACCCGAACAACCAAATCAGGTTAAATCTGTGGACAAGGGTAAAGGGAAACTAATGAACTTGAATGTTTTCAAGATTGTTAATGTTGATCAATCTAAATCATCATCCATTTATCTGAAAAACTCTTTCAGTAAAAATGCAGTCTGGAAAGTAAAGTCCGAGACTACAGTTCCACCCACTTCAGACAAGACTGTTTCAGATGGTAAATGGATCGATGTTTTGATCCGAGACTCATTGGGTCAACCCAAGACTGTAAAGGCTTGGGTTCCCAAATTAAACTAATTGTCTTATTTTTGTTCAATATGCCCCAACAGCTGCTTTAAACAGTTCTTGGATTGTCGATAGTGGGGCTTCAAGGCACATGACTGGAAACATCTCTTTGCTCTCCAATGTCCAATCTGTTGATGGTGGTTATGTAGCTTTTGCTGGTGACAAAGGTGGCTTTATCACAGGAGAGGGAATCTTATCAAATGGGCAAGTTTCATTTGACTAAGTCAGATATGTCAAGCAATTGGAGAATAATCTGCCTTCTGTATCACAGATCTGTGATAAAAACTACAAAGTTCTTTTCGATGACTCCAAATGCTATATTCTAAAGCAAGGTGTAGTTATCCCTGAAGAATGGATTTTGATGTCTGCCCCCAGAAAGCAAGACATGTACGTACTCAATATGGCCACAGCTTCAACTACATCCTCCACAACTTCATGTTTTATGTCAAAGGCAACAGAAAAAGATTCAATTCTTTGGCATAAGAGGATGGGTCATTTGAGTCTACGCAAGATGAACCACTTGGTACACAACAATCTGGTTGAGGGGGTAAGTCTGAAGAATTTCAAGTTGTCTGATGTCTGTGTATCTTGCAAGAAAGGCAAGCAAGTCAAGCAGTCTCACAAACCGAAGAAGTATCACTCAATCACTGTTCCACTTGAGCTACTCCATATGGATCTTTTTGGTCCTGTTAACTGCAAGAGTATTGCTGGTGATCAGTACTGTCTTGTCATCACTGATGAATATTCTAGATACTCTTGGGTTTTCTTTCTAAAGAAGAAGTCTGAAACGTTTGACTGCATTCAAGTGTTGGTTACCAAACTTGAATCTCTTTATAAGCTCAAGATTCGCATTCTAAGAACCGACAATGGGACAGAGTTCAAAAATCACATCATGGAGAACTTTTGTAATGAACGAGGTATTGTTCAACAATTTAGTGCTCCATATGTTCCCCAAATGAACGGTGTTGCTGAGCGAAAGAACAGGACTTTGATTGAGGCTGCTAGGACTATGCATGCATATTCGTCTCTTCCAGTTCAATTCTGGAACGAAGCTGTAGCTAATGCTTGTTACACTCTAAATCGAGTGTTGATAGTGAAGAGACATGGGAAAACTTGCTTCGAATTGCTCCATAACAGAAAGCCAAATCTTAAGTATCTTGAACCATTTGGTGCACCATGCACTATGCTTAAGAAACATGAGCAAGGCAAGTTTAATGAAAAGGTGGAAGAAGGGTATTTTCTTGGGTACAGCACTCCAAATAAACGAGTTTATAGCAGATCAACTCAAAATGTGGAGGAGTGGTACCATGTTGATGTTCAGAAGTATTCCATGCCCCCACCTGGGAAGGGTCCTGATTGGATGTTCAACTATTCTGATCTGTTTGACTCCTTCAACATGCCTCCCATTTACACTGATAAAGATGTTGCTGTTCAGATGCTGTATGATGCACAAAATGCACCTGAAGAACCAATGCAACCTTCATCTGTTTCCACTCCTATAACACAGACAAATGATGACAGCTCAGACACAGACGACAACTCAGTTCCTCTAGCTGCCCCTGAACCAGCTGTTGACAATCTTGTGCCAGGACTTGAGGATCTAAATCTGAATAATCTTGATCCACATGTTGAAGTTCCCGCTCATCCTGTTGGCAGAATTAATCAGATTCATCCTCAAGAAAATATTATTGGAAGTCCTTTGGATGGGGTCAAGACAAGAAATCAGCTTTCTTCAGGAGGACTTGCAGACATTCTTGACTTTGCAGATGTAAACTTTTGTGCCCATTCATGTTTTATCTCCCAAGTTGAGCCACGTACTGTTACTGAAGCTCTCAAAGAAGAATCTTGGGTAGATGCAATGCAAGAAGAACTCCTTCAGTTCAAAAAGTTAGGTGTCTGGCAATTGGTTGACAAACCAAAAGGTGTGAAAGTAATAGGCACCAGATGGGTTCTTCGTTGCAAGAAGGATTCAGACAAGTTGAAGGTTTGGACTATAATGAAGTATTTGCACCAGTTGCTCGACTTGAAGCCATTCGTATCTTTTTGGCTTATGCATCCTTCAAGAAGTTTAAAGTTTATCAGATGGATGTAAAAAGTGCATTTCTTCATGGTGTGATAAATGAAACAGTGTATGTCAGTCAACCTCCCGGGTTTGAGGATCCATTGCATAGAGACCAAGTCTACAAGCTAGACAAGGCCTTATATGGATTGCATCAAGCGCCACGAGCATGGTATGAGACATTGTCTACTCACCTTCTGAACAACGAGTTCAGAAGAGGTGTCATTGATTGTACACTGTTCATTCGAAAAAAGGATGGTGACTTACTCTTGGTGCAAGTATATGTGGACGACATCATCTTCGGTTCAACAAATGATGGTCTGTGCAAAGAGTTTGGAAAGGTTATGAAAGAGAAGTTTGAAATGAGCTCAATGGGAGAGATGAAATTTTTTCTGGGATTACAAGTGGATCAGTCTGAGGCAGGAATCTTCATTCATCAAACCAAATATGTTGGGGACATACTGAGCCGGTTTAGTATGTCTGATGCAAAGCCTGCTGGTACCCCACTGGCTGTCAATCACGGGATTACTCCAGATGAAAAGGGGGAGTTAATTGATGCTACTTTGTACCGAGGAATGATTGGGTCTCTTATGTATCTTACTGCTTCTCGGCCAGACATCATGTTCGCCACATGCTTGTGTGCACGGTATCAATCAAAACCAAGAGTGTCTCATCTGATTGCTGTCAAAAGGATTATGCGTTATCTGAAGGGTACTCCTGATCTTGGTTTATGGTACCCTAATGATGATAATTTTGAACTTACTGCATACAGTGACTCTGATTATGGTGGCTGCAAAAGAGACTTCAAGTCAACATCTGCGGGATGTCAGTTCTTTGGAACCCGATTAGTTACCTGGCAATGCAAGAAGCAGACGTCGGTGTCTACTTCAACCTGTGAAGCTGAATATATTGCTGCTGCTAGTTGCTGTTCTCAGATCATCTGGATCCAACAGCAACTTAGGGACTATGGGTTACATTTTTCTAACACTCCTATATATGTTGATAATACTGCTGCCATAGCTGTCACTAAAAATCCTGTTCAGCACTCAAAAACAAAACACATCGACATTAAATATCACTTCATACGTGATTGTTTTGAAAAGAAATTAATCGATGTTGTTAAGATTCACACCGATCACCAGAAAGCCGATCTTTTCACAAAAGCTTTTGATAAACCCAGATTTTTATATTTGTTATCGGCTAATGGTGTTTTCCAAAAGGATGAAGTCCTACTTTCATCTGAATCTAACAAATGATCATCATCTTTCTTAGATAATTTTTGTTTTGTCTATTTACTTTATTTCAGTTTTCTTGTCTAGTTTCTTTTCTTAAATCAAAAACTCAAAAAGATTTTCTGTTTTAGGTTTTTAGGAGGAGATAGTTGTTAATTGAAAAACCAAAAACATTTGAAAAATTCAAAAACCAAAAACATTTGAGAAATTCAAAAATACAAAAACAGTTGAAAAAGTTAAAATTGAGATGGTCTTTCTTTGAAAAAGTGACACATTAATCTATCATGATATAGAAGCTGAGTTGAATGTGTAAGCTGAACACACAAGAAAATTATGATGTGATGTACTGATAGGCCAACTTTACAAATGAATAAACAGCTTGTGATAACTTACAAAGTCTAATGTGTGGAATCTGTTTTATAACACCATGTATGTGAGAAATAGTTTTTGACTCAAATCAAGCATACACCGGTCATCATGGAATCAAATGAGGCTTCAATTAAAGAAAAACAAAAACAAGCTGATATTAAGCTTGAAGAAAAAGAAAAGGAAGCTGGTATTAAGCTTGAAGAAAATTAAAAACAAGCTGGTATTAAGCTTGAAGAAAAATAAATGCAAGCTGGTATTAAGCTTGAGAAATAATTGAACAAATTAAGTTCGATTCCATACACGTGCCATATTGCTGGGACGAACCTAGCTGAAGCCGTCCATTTGGATAGAACAAGAAAAATACAAAAAGATAATAAATTTGAAATCTTATTGAATTTATGATGACTGGTATTAAGTTATGCAGAAATGAGTTTATAAACTGATTTTGATCTTTAATGGTGAAATGAAATGGGGAACTCAATCAGAAAACATGAGTAATCATAAAGTTTGTTTAGTAGTTGTGTATTGTATGGTTTAAGATTGGACAAATATATCAGTAATCGTATCATAAGATAAATGTGTCTAAGGTGAAACATTCAATGAAGCTGATATGATGTGATTAGATGTATGTGTTATTTTGTCAATAGACGTCTCACAAAAACATGTGTTTCTTTGTCTTTAGGTACTAGTTGTACAGTCGTAATTTGATTCAGAAAAGTACAAAAAGATTTTCTATTTTCAAATTATAATTTTGATGATCATTTGTAGGTTCAGACGTCTGTCTCATCTGAATCCTGAATCAACCAGACATATCTTCAAAAATGGCATCTGTTTTTACTGATCAAAATGTTAAATTTTGAAATTGGTTGTGTTTTGTGTTGTGTATGTCTCATTCGACCGAATGAAACTCATTCGGCGAATGAAACATTCGGCGAATGACTGTTGATCGAAAGAAGAGATTCGCCAAGTCATTCGGCGAATGACTTGTGACAGAATAAGACTCATTCGGCGAATGAGTTTAGGGCAAAACAGCTCACTCGCTGGTCTCATTCGGCGAATGAGTAACCCTATATAAGCATTCAATCGGCGAACTACCCTCATTCGCCAAAATTATCTTTAGCCTTTACTGTGTGTTTTCATTCGCCCGAAAAGCCTTCTTTCTTCGGCCGTTCTTTTTCTTGTGATTCCTACTCACCCAGTCACTGATAATCTTGTTTATTATCATCTCAGGTACCTTGGGATCGAATATCATCAATTTCTGACCGTGAAATCGTCAAAAACCAAACACATTTTAGGGTTTTAGGTTTTTTAATCGCCTTTGCAATAATCAGTCGAAATGGACTTAAAACCCCAAATGATTTTGTTAAATGTGTTAATCGGTCGTTTCTGAGGTTGCATATTTGATTTTGTCAACTGATTTGAAGAGTTTGAAAAGAGGGGTTTGAAATTCAAAAAACAGCCGAATGACGCCCACAATTCGGCGAATGACTCATTCGGCGAATGAAGGTCGTTCGGCGAATGAAGTTCGAATTTGGCTTTGTAGAATGAAACTCATTCGACGAATGATTTCATTCGAGTATAGCTCATTCGGCGAATGAAACTCATTCGGCGAATGAAGCTCATTCGACTAATAGCCTCATTCGACCAATGTGTTCATTCGTCCAAATCAATTTCATTCGGCATATCAGATGAATTTGAATCTGTTTTCTGATTTTTAATCTGTTCTCTTTTTTAAACTATGGAATAGTTCTAACATGTTTGATTCAATGTTCAGAATGGCTGGATACAAATCCGTGACAAAGAATAACATCTGTGCATACTTGGAGCTGAGCTGAACACACCCAACGACCGTCATTTCACTGAGATCATCACTTTTCTGAGGCGTTCGAGGATTTTCACAGCCATCTCTACTTTGCATGTGCCATACATTTCACATCAGCAGGATTTTTGGACATCTGCTGATATTGACTGTGAAACTGAGCCTACAGTCATTCGAGGCAAAGTTCGAGGACAGGATGTGGTCATTTCTGCTGAACACATCCGAAGAGTTTGTGGTTTTCAAGATGCACCTGATCAGCCTTATCTTCTGGATCGTTACTTAGTTCGAGGTGCTTCATGAGATGCAAGTATGAGGGGAGATCTTGGAGCTGGAATCTGAACAAGGCATATATGTCTCCTCAGTTTAAGTACTTAGCACATGTACTTATACATTGCCTTGGGTCAAGGAGAGGAGGATTCGATGACATGAGAGAGACCATTCAGTGTGCCTTTGTTGCACTAGTGCTGAACCTGCCATTCAACTTCTCAGAAATGGTCTTCTCACATATGAAGGAGAATGTGACTTTGAAAGGGGATAGAAGTTCTTGATG
>SZYD01001594.1:0-48583 GCA_009363875.1 Mikania micrantha | reverse complement strand
TATAATGGTTTTAATAGATTTTAACATATCTAATATGAACATAATGAGTTAAAACTGTTCACCAAGCACATTAGTATATACGTGATAACAGCAAAATCATAACTAATGTACTTATAACCTGGTAACAATACGAAAGTAGCACAATGGTTACACAATAACAAATATCAACACAAAAAATAACATAATGGTTTTTAATAGATTTTAACATCTAATGATAACATAATGGATGTTACAAACTGTTAACAACACATTATATACTGTGATAACAGCAAAATCATAGCCAATGTACTTATAACTAGTAACTACACGAAGTAACACAATGGTTTACACAAAGCCGAATATCAGCACATAACAATACATAATAGCACATGATATTCCGTAACGGCTACATTCAGCCAACAACACAATGTATAATCTGGTAACAACACATTGTAACACACGATTTTGGAGTAATTGCATCTGTTTAAGAAGGTTGACTTGCGATTGAAAGTTAATTTGAGTAACCGAATCCCATTTATTTCAAATCATCTGTATTATTAGCAAGTTAAAAAAACCTAAATCCCTAATTTACCCTTTTATTAATTGTCAACACCTATTAAATAAATACTTTTGCCATTTTCAATTTCTAACCCTTGATTATAGCACATCCACGGCCCAGATCATTTCTCACACTTTTTACAAAACTAGTACTTTGTACAATAACCCCACTCTGTATAATAGATCTACAAGTGTCCTATGGTAATTTTACATTTCTTTTCTTTTCTTTTTCATATACCCCTTACATCTTGAAAATCAAATAACTTTTACATGTTTAACCATTTTTAATATCTTTAATTTGAGTATAGTATCGTCATAGTTTTTTCCGATATTTTGACTTAGTACGTTGATTAGGTACACATTAAGATTTGATTTTTAAGATATATTTAGTAGGTACACATTATTTATTTATTTGTTTTTTCAAGATCTGGTTTTAGGTAATATGTGTAAGATTATGTTTACATGTGTAAAATATCAATATAATCTAAAAAATAAAGATTTAATTTACATCACATATTCTTTTCCAATTATTTTAATATGTGGCCGGAATGAGTTCAAAAGTTAACTTTCTAAATAAGGGTTGGTAGAGAATACACTCCCTGTATACCTATAATGAGATGAAGAAGTTGTACATGTTGATATTCATATGTCTTATGACCTATATAAGGTACCATTACAATGTTGCTGATGCAAGACTGGCACAACATGTTGAAAGGGGAAATGCTGATGGTTTACTCATTAGTTCTGTTTCATCTTGTTTAATCTCTGGGCTCTTATTATGGATGCTGGAACCGGTTTTCTACCCAAGTTTATGAGCTGTCTCCTTACTTCTTGCACAAGGTATCTAAAAAATTGTTTAGGGCAATCAAATTTATAGTTTCTTACTTCTAGAATAGTAGTTTATTTTGTTAATTTGATCTATGTTACAGGAATGGATTATGGAACAATGGGAGAAGAACTATTACATTAGCTCCATTGCTGGTGCTAACAATGGCAGCTCTCTTGTGGTGATGTCTAAAGGTGTGTAGACTTGTAGATAGGGTGTAAATGGGCCAGGACCGGACGGGCCGGGGTGAATCCGAGCTCACTTAAGCTCGAGCCGGCTCATTTAGAGCTGTATTTTTAAAGCTCAACCTGGCTCATTTACTCATGTACTTGTAGATGCTGTACTGTCTACTATTTTATAAATTTTGAACCTAGTGGATAAATGGCAGGGACTCCATACTCTCAACAGTCTTACAAAGTAAGCGACTCCTTCCCGTTCAAATGGATAAACAAGAAATGGCGAGAAGGGTTCCATGTGACTTCCATGGCTACTGCGGGTACGCGATGGGGTGTAGTGATGTCTCGCAATGCTGGTTTCAGTGATCAGGTAGGGTTTAACCGTTTAGTATCTGTTTCTTTCCATATTTCTTTTACATCTTTCATTATGAATTTACAATCAAGTGCTGATTTGTGTGTGCAGGTGGTGGAATTGGACTTTTTGTATCCAAGTGAGGGTATCCATAGAAGGTGGGACAACGGTTACCGTATCACATCAACCGCCGCCACGTGGGACCAGGCGGCTCTCATCTTGAGTGTGCCTCGCCGCAAGCCCAGTGATGAAACTCAGGAAACTTTACGCACGTCTCAGTTTCCAAGCACACATGTCAAGGTTAGTCTACTTTGATCTAATCACATCCTTTGGACATCATATCAAAACATCAGTGCTTTCTTGAATCTGTTACCTTTAGAGGAGTCAAGATCTGATGGACAGGTGGGTTTCGATTTGGAACAGGTCATAACATTTTTTTCTGTTTTAGTTATATTATTAAATAATGAAAATGCTAATTAAGGGTTTCATGATAATCAAATTCTTTGAATAAAATGGTTACGTAGGCTGTATACAGTAAAAGTATATTTGGTCAACTTTCAAATTGTTTGACTTGTTTCTCTTTAGCTAATCTATTGATACGACTCAAAATCGACCCTTTTAGTAAAACGGGTTGCAATTGTCACCTTTAACAAGTTATCCACTTTTCTTGTTGACATTGATTCCTGGTTTTCAAACATTCAGGAGAAGTGGGCCAAAAATTTGTATCTTGCTTGCATTTGTTATGGAAGAACCGTGTCTTGAACAAGGAAGCCCATTTTACAAAGGCCAGAATGTGTGGAAGCACATTGTGTTATCTTGCGTTTTTTCTTTCTTCTCCTTTTTCTTTTTCTAATTTTTTTTATTTCTATTAAACTGTGTTGGTTACCAAACCAACCAACCGAAAAACCGATGTTAGAAGTTGGGATTCAGAAGTAGAATGATGCTTGTGTTGTAAAAGCATTATAATTTAATTTTGAAGATGTATGTATAGTTGGCTACTCTGTATCTTTGTTGCAAATATGCTCTTATGCATCGGTTCGGGTCTGCTTTTGAACCGGTTGTACATTGGATATGGGTCTAAACATAATTATATAATATTTGAGCTTGTTCAAGTTTTGTTAAGCAACTTGTTGAGTGGGTCAAGCTCAGGGAGGAACAAGACTAGACTTGCAACAAATTTCTTCTCCTTTTCAATAATGGTCAATTTTCTCTTAAATACAATGCAAACACAGGAATTGAACCTAAAAAAATATGAAAATGTTGCTTGATCATGATCGATTTTAAACTTATTTTTGGGTAAATCATTGATTAATTATTTTTTTCTATAGATCATGGGTAAATGCAATAAGAAATTGGGATAATGGCATAACTAACAAATCTTACTATATTAGTAAACAAAGATATATTTTGTCACTTGTCATGTTTTTATACCACTTTTGTTACTTGTCAACTTTTTATCAAATTAATTTAATTCTCTCATATTAAATAATAATTATATTCTCTTTCTTATTAAATAATTATAATATTAATAACTAATAATATTTTGTCTTTTATTTTTTTAAATAAGAAATATTTTATTTTCTAGAAAATCAAAGTTGAATAAAAACAGTTTTCTTAAAATTAATTTTTTATAAAAAAAATAATAAACTATAAACCCGTGTTTTAAAAAATAAGATTTTTATAAACCAATGACGTTTTTTAAATTTATTTTGAAATTAAAGTAAAATATGATAGAAAACGCTAAACTTTTGGCCCTTATATTTAACGTTATATTTAAATTGAGTCATTAAAATTAAATAATTGCATAAATTACATTTTTTACCTTCTTGATTTATAAAAGTTAACCTTTGATAGAATATAAAATGAAGCTTTATTATTAATTAGTTTAAAGATAATAATTGTTACAAATCAAAAGTATCACACCCTAATTTATTGGGGACTGTACAAAGTATTTGAAATACGGGAAAGAAATATCATCGGGTAATATTTCCAAATGAGTTGCAAACGGATCCTAAAATTTTTATGAAAATGCTAAATTGGTATAATCCCCATTCATAGGTCCGAGATCTATATCTATGAATTGAAAGGTCCGAACGATTCACAGTTTTTAGAATCAATAGGTCTTCAAAACGTTCATTTGAAAATTTGTGTATAGTTATTGAAGTTTTTTTTATGTTTTATTACTTGAAACATTCACTAATATGTAAATTAATTATTTTATCTTAAAATATCGTTTTATAATTTTTTTAATTTTTATTATTAACTAATTAATATTTTATATTAAACCCGTGTAATACACAAGGTAATAATCTAATGAAATAATAACAATAATGCATGAGAAAAATATGGGAACATGGGATTGAATAGCATCAGACTTTATTATAATCTTTAATTAATTAATTTTATTTTATTTTTTCACATTAGGTTTTGTATATTCTTTTATGGATGTTATTAGCTTGAAGAAGAAGAGTGTATGATTAAAGAACGTGTTAGAATACACAAGGTTTACACTTTACAAGCACTGTTGTCACTAATCCTACCTCGGTTGTCAATTATGTGACTTGCCGCTCTTTGATAGCACCACTTCTACTATTGTCATTACTAGTTGTCGTAGAGTGAATCTATTTGAGGCAAAAATTCTTTATTAGATTTTGATCCAAACCTATTTGATGTCATTTTGAAGTTAGTCGAATTCGTTTAGGTTTAAACAAGGCCAAATTCAATCGAAGTTTTGCCACTCATACCAAACTGTATATTAGGGCTAGTTATTATATAAAGAAAAAATTAGGTGCAAAATTACGAAGGGCGTATTATAATTATCTCAAGATTTATTTGTTCTTGCATTATAATTATCATGTATATACAATGTAATCATGCAAAATCTATTTGCTGATGTAATTTTTTTACGTGATAACTTCGTGTTTTTATGATTATTATTATGTAAGAACACTTAAAGTGTAAGTATTGCATGAATATTATCACGCATTCTTTGTACATAACTTTTCTTTTGTATCCGAAACTTTATCTATTAATATTTATATCTACCTACTCTAATAAAGGAGTATTCTGGTTAAATCTGAACAAGTTTTTTTCCGTCTCTCTCTTCTAATAAATACTATTAATTTTAGTAATTAATTTATATAATTAAATATTAAAAAAATATAATTTTTCTTCTTCAAATAATTTACTATATATTAAAATTTAATAAATAATAAGAATAATTAAATTATATCTTATCCTAAATATAATTTTATAATTGTTAAATATTATTATTATTTAATGCTAATAAATTATATTTATTATTATCCTAAATATAATTAGTTTACTTGCCTAGGTTTTAGGCCAGTAAACTAATATAACAAGTAAATCCGTTTTGACAAAAATGCACTTTAACATGTTTTCAAGGCAATCTATTTTGACCCTTTATATCACAACTATACGGTCTATACACAAACTGGCGGGAGTAGCATATAGATTGACGGTTGTCAACGATCCACGTCACCGTATCATATCCATCAATAAACGGTCATGCTTTATCTCCATACCATGAAAAAAAGCTGTGTGAAAAGGGGAAAATGGCGTTTCACCTTTCTTCTCCAATTACATCTGTCTCTGCGCATTCAAACCCTCGATCTGCTCTACACTGTAATTCATCCCTCTCTCCTTTTCTAATTGCATAATCTAGGGTTCCTGAAGTTCCAATTTTTGTTCGTGAAATTGCTGCTCCAATTCTAAAGTTGTATACAATTTGTGTTTTCCATTTCAGATTTGTTGTTATCTTGATGTTTATTTTGTTTGAATTGCGTCAATTATATCAATTCGATCATCGAAAAGTAGCTATGGTATTAATCGCCTCTTATGATGTCAGCTAATTTGAAGTTGGTTAGCTATCGTGTTTTGTACAGATAGTTGGATTCAAATTGGAATTGTTGTTATCTTGATGTTTATTTGATTGAATTGGATCATTTCTCATCGAAAAGTAGTTATGGTATTGATCGCCTCTTTTGCTGATCAGCAAATTTGAAGTTCCTGAGCTATCGTGTGAGATGCAGCTCAGAATCGGAGAGCTCCTCAGCAGATGCTCCTGTCACCTCATCGGAACCTGTCACGGTAAACTTTTCTTTTTGGAATAGTGTTTGATGATGTTATTTATATTTTGTATTCGTTCGGGATCTTCATCATCATGTAATTACTTTTTTAGGTATTTTATTTTTTTATGATGATGATTGTATGTATGTAATTTGTCATACTTAATTTGTTGTAGTTGCTAAAAACATAAAGTTTTAAAATTAGTGGTAAACTAAAGAAATATACGCGGAAATCCTAGTGGGCATGTTTTTCACAAACTAATGGGATATTTGATACCCCACGGGCATTGGACCGACATAGTGTTACAATCAGGTATAAGACTGAGATTCCTACACCCATTCAATTGCCAAACCTTCTCTTGACTGCTAGTTGATTAATGGGTTTAAGAATATTAGATCATTCATTCTCTTGGTAACTCATGTTAACAGACTCAAAACCAGTTGACATCAAGAAGACTATGTGTAGCATGTTTAGCTTCATCAATGGCTTTAATAAGCAGTTCAACCGGTTCCCATGTTGAGGCAGAGGCCATTGCTTCTGATTTCAAAGAAAGACCGGTGTGTAGGAACTGTGGTGGTAGTGGTGCTATTATATGTAAGTTTGTATATATGCTTGACGTCATTTAGTTACAAAAATGTTAACTGTTTGATCATCTTCCATATATTTTTATTTCCCCTTTTTGGTCCATGAGATGTTGATTTTCTATCTAGGTGATATGTGTGGTGGCACAGGAAAATGGAAGGCTTTGAACAGAAAAAGGGCCAAAGATACCTATGAGTTTACCGAGTGCCCTAATTGTTATGGTATATTTCTCTTTGCACTACACATTAGGTTATAACAAGTCATTTTAGTATCAAAAACACTTGTATGATGACCAGTACACTAATGGGCATTGTCATATGTTAGGGAGTTGTTTTTTTTTTACCTAAAATCAAATCAGGTCATAACAAGTCATTTTAGTGCTACAAACATTTGTATGATAGATCTATCATACAAATGGGCATTGCCATGTGTTAGTGAGTTGTTTTTGGGTTACCTAAAGTGACATAAGGTCATAACAAGTCATTTTAGTGTTTGAAACATTTGTATGATGACCAATGCCCTAAAGGGAATTGTGTTTTGTCAATGAGTTATTTTTGGTTACCTAAAGTCACATTAGGCCATAACAAGTTATTTGAGTGTTAAAACATTTATATAATGATATTACACTAATGAGCATTGTTATGTGTTAGTGAGTTGTTTTTGTGTTACCTAAATTCACATTGGGTCACAACCTTGGTTTTAAAATGCACACATCAAGAGCGCATAACATGATGATGCAATGATGAAATCACATTGCTGCATTTGATGTGACGTGTTTTCATGATGCAATGTGATGCGACAAGTCATGCAGTTGACCAATTTTTGAACAATTTAGATCATCAATTGCATCGATCCTAAGTTTTGAAATCTTCTGGAACAAGTCTAACTATCAACTATCAAGTGAGCAAATCTGACCTGACCAAAGATGATGAAATATTTTTATATTTTAGCGTCTAAAGTTAACAATTCCAGATATTATCTATATATAGCATTTTTGTAGTCTTATAATATCGAACGCCTAACATACGTGATGCATGTGCATCGCTCATTGCGCATCAACTTTTGGGATCAAAACACATCGACATGCCTTGTGCTTTTCAAAACCAAGCTCATATCAAGTCATTTTAGTGTTGAAAACATTCGTCTGATGACCATTACACTAATGAGTATTCTCATGTGTTAGTGGGTTGTTTTGGGTTACCTAAAGCCACATTAGGTCATATCAAGTCCTTTTGGTTCTAAAAAGACACATATATGATAACTAAAACACTAGTGGGCGTTCATTTTATTTGATGTCTTAATGATTTTTATTGTTTCGGTCTGTAGGCAGAGGCAAACTTGTGTGCCCAGTTTGTTTAGGTACCGGTTACCCAATAACAAAGGTCTTCTTAGGCGGCCTGATGCTAAGCAATTGCTGGATAAGATGTATAACGGACGGCTGATTCCAAACTCTTAGGTCATTTTCCAACTCTCTATACACGTTACTCACTGAACTGTGTTTTTAATGTTGTTCTACTCACCCAATGAATGTACCCTGATAGTATAGTTAGAGAATTACATATATAATCTTGGTTTAGTAATAATAGTCTATTTGACTCCAAAAAGTCAAAATGTACCCCATACAGGGAAGAGTGAGTTGCGGGTATTGTTAATCTTGATATTATCTCCTTCTTCACTGGAAGAGGTCCCCGCGATGGTGGCTTAGTGGTAAGGGGTGGGAATCCATAATGGAGGTCTAGGGTTCAAAAACGGCACCACCCAATTTTCCCAGAGTCACATGATTTAGCTCTCTCATGTTGGCTGTGGGACCGGTCGGTGAGGGACGCCTAATGGTAGCGTTCACCATTTTTTTTCACTGGAAGAGGTGCACAAATATGTTTTTTGGCCTAAACCGGTTTGGGTTGGTTTCACTAGAGTCAAAAACTTTTTTTTTTTTTTTTTAAATGGGTTTGGTTCAAAGACTGTTATTGAGGTGGCATGATCGGCTTAAATCAGGTTGGAATGTTGGATTTGGTTTGAAACCGGTTTTAACTCAGTCCGCCTCTGGTTTTACTGGTTTGAAACCGGTTTTAACATATAGGGTTAGGAACTGATTTCAAACAATCAAACCAGTGTTCCGTTCATGTTGGAATCGGTTTTAACATATAGGTTTTTTTGCCCACCTCCATCATCACAGGTAGCATTCAGCTTTCAGGTTACTCCCGGACACAGCGTATAAACCAGCAAAAACTTGCATATATAGAAGCTGCTCATGGTACGTCTTTAACTCAAGCTACTGGTGATCATTGAATTCAAGATCCTACTTTCTTCATGTAAAAACTATGAAGAAACAACAATTTTAGTATGTATGTATTATGTATGAAAGCAGGATTGATCATCTGCTGATACTTTCTAAAAATTTTGAGGCTTTCCACAAAGTTAATCTTGATTTAAATGTTTCCAGAATTTGTGTCCAGCTTTGCACTTGGTTCATGTTTGCATTTACTTTGAGGCCCAGATGTATGAAAGAGAGTGGTTCTTGTTGGTATTGCAGAAAGTTTGTCTTCTTTTCAATCTTAGAATTTTCCACTCCTATCCTGAATAGAGATGATTTTTTGCAATTGATCCTCATGCCTGAAATTAGAAAGAAGGCACGTGATATACACTTCATGTTAGTAAAATTTAAACACGACCATTTACCCATGAATGATAGCATCAACATATAATAGATGTGTGAGGGACAACACATTATCAAATAGGTTTTGACAGGACCAACTCAAACTTTTTGGTGGTCCAAAGTGGAGTGAAAAATTGTGATTGTTTTCTACTGTATATAAAAACTTTCATCTTTTATCCAAGCTTATAACACAAGATATAGAGATAATCATGAAGAATGAAGCTACAAAAAAACATAAATCACAAACAAAATATATAGATTAATTACTAATAATAAAACAACAAATTTTTTTACACAAATCAGAATTCATTAGACCAAAAAAGCCCCAAAATTTTGAAGCCTCTTGATTTTGGTAGCCTTATGCTAGGAGGCGGCCGTGGTTGTAGATCACTCTTAATAAACCCACCTTGGTGATGATGCATGAGAAGGCTTCTATTGTGATTGAAAAGGTGTGAGTGGGTCACCTTGATGAATACCTCTTTGATATTGGAACTCAAAGGTTGGTGATTCATTGACTTGAAATGACGCGTATTAGCATGTCATCTATCTAGTTGAATTAGAGGAAGAGAAAGCCATTTATTGCATGATACCAAAAAACCACAACTAACACAATAAAAGACTTCTCAATGTCTATTTTAAAAATAAAAGGTTTTGTAATTGTATTTTGAGCCCATGAGGTATAACTCTATTGATGATTAGGGGTCAATGATATTTCGATGTGTCAGAAAAGTTGATTGTGAGACTAGCAATCCAATTACCCTTTTGAGTCTATTAGCCAAAACTTTAGATATAACCTTACTAATAATCCCAATAAGACTTATTGGCCGATAATTGTCCCGGGAAGTTGGGGCATAAAACTTGGGCAAAAACGGAAGGCAAACCCTCCTTGTTAATGGTTCCATGGTCTCCACATTAAATTATCAATAATACCCAAAAAAAAAAAGGTAGGGTGTTGAATGGGTCGGATTGACGGGTGTGGGTTCAACCCAACCTGAGCCTTAAACATTTACACCAACCCGAACCCGATAATAAGGTTAGACGCACAAATGAACAGACTTGAATTTGTATGGGTTGGCCCGAACTTGATCTGTATAACTTGAAATATATATATATATATATATATATATATATATATATATATATATATATATATATATATTTAGTTTTGATATTCTAGTCTAAAATCATAAATTATAATCAAAATGCATTATATAATCAAAAAGTAGTAATCAAAATACATTAGGTTGTGTAAATATTAGTTTCCTAAATAAACAAAAAAATTCTCAAATCAAAAATATGTTGTTTCAAATTATGTCAATATGAAACAAGTTTTGAGTATAAAAAATAATCAATTTTATCATTACATATTATTTAATAATATATCAATTTTACGCCTTATTATGTATTTGTGATTTAATTTACTTTTATCATTTTTTATCAGTTTCAAAGAAATGAAACATTTCACGACATTGAGACCCACTCGGCTCTACCAAACTCAATATATATATGTGTGTGAATATGATGTGTATGTCATGCTCTTGTTTGGATTTGATTGAGGGTCACTTTTCTGATCTCTGTTGAGTCACCTACTTCTGCTATGTTGACCGTAAAGTGGGTCAAACTAAGGCTGCAATTATTTGTTCCAAAAGGCCTATGTAGACTACATGGCATGTAGGGCCCGCGTAGAGGTGGGGCTGGAGGGCAGCCGCTTGGCATCGGGTGGGCCAAGAGTGAGACACATGAAAGAGCCACTTAGGACTGATTTGTGGCACACGTTTGGCAATGGGCAGCAGAGGATTGGCATTGTTTGTGGGGAAAAAGGTGTTTGTGGTTGACATGTTGGGTGGCACAACTGTGGCATGGCTCAGGTGCTGGCATCATATATGGCATGGGATTGGCGTACATATGGAACTATTTGGGGCTTGGCAGGAGTAATGTGATTCAAACTGGTGGGGCTGATATGTGCAAAGTGGGCCCTGAAGCCTGCACAATGAGGCCTCTATTGGTTAACATAAGCCTCTTATGTATTTGGGTGTGGGCCTCCGTTACTCTGGATCAGAAATGGTGGACGTTGTTGGCCTACAATCCATGATGATTATTTTGACGATGCACACTTACGAGATGATGAGCCTATGAACATTGGCATCATTATGTTAAGTGTGTTATAGATATGAGTCACATGTATATGTTTTGTACTTATAGCTTGCTTATGTTGGTTGTTCATGGTTGATCTAAATTTAGATGTATCCACCCATTTTTCTATAGGTGGGATGTGATGGGAAAGTTCATTCCCTCTATTTTTTGGTTTTAGAAAATTTCTTTTAGGTTGGTGGTGTTTGTGATCCACCTGGGGTTGTAATTTTGGGGGTTGGTGTATATTTTTCTTGGTTTTATCATTTATAATGAAAAGATAAATGGGTCAAAATTGCCTCCTTTACTTTTAAGAATCTAAGTTATAACTTACTGGCTGTATTATGTGAGAACAATCTCTGTAGCATTCTGTGATAGCTCTCAAAAGAATTAAATTTATTATTTTAATTAACCAGCTCGTGTAATACACGTGTTTTTAATCTAGTTTAATAATATATCAATTTTACATATATTATTATGTATTTATAATTTAATTTAGTTTTATAATTTTCTTTTATAGTTTTAAGGGAATGAAAGATTCAACGTATTAAGATCCATGAATGATGAAACGTGTCGGCTCTACCAAACTCAACATATATAAAAAATAAATTATCCACACAATATATATAAAAAATTATTAAAAAAAACAAATTAATATCACCATCGTTGGGTTTCCCTGGTCAAACAAATCCACCTTCTTGAACGTCAATGGCGGCTCTCCCAAACTCCATAAATACCTCTCGATGCACTGCAACTTCCATTAAATCAACTCACATCAAGTTCTCCGTTGAATCTATTCGTAACAATGATCGAGTTTTCGGTTGAAGATCTTTTGATCAAAGGTGCTGTTTTTGTGATTGTTCAAGCTCTGGTTTATCTCATCCTATCAAACTCGTCTGATTTGTTCTCCAAGACGAAGATCGCTAGGTCGTTTAGCTTCAAACCCGCACGATCGGTCAGTATTCGTCGGATGTTTGCTGCCATCGCGGACATGCCGCCGGGCGGTGAGGCGTCTCCGTCGTCGTCCAGTAGGGGGTTTCCGTTCTCGTCGTCGGAAGATGATTTTAGTAAATTTGAGTAAATTTTAGTTGTAGATATTGTTGTGTGATGTGTATTTTACTTTTTATTTTGGTCGTCGATTCTTTAATTGTTTTATTGTAACTGATATTATTTTTTCTTTCATTAATGTTACCGATACCACAATTATTGCATAGGTTTGTGAAATGTACCTCTATCTTTTCTGAACGGCGAAGGTTTCAATCGTGTGAACCAACTGTTTTCAGACCATGTCACCAAAGTCTAGTTACATATACCTTCCATGAGCTACCACAACCACCACAGGATGAAACCTCACGGGAAAAACCCCCTGACCCTCCTCAGACTCATTTTCCGCTGCGGGAGGGATTTGAACCTAAAATCTCTCATTTGAAAGAATCTTGAGGCACTATTGAGAAAATGTCTCATTAGTGTCAAATGTACCTCATAATATAAAAATATATATACTTAAACCTCACGAACGTTCATGAAAGACGATAGTATTTATTCTGAGTTCTCTCTGCTTTCTATCTTGCATATACTAGTGTTCTGGTTTTTTTAGAGATTTTTTTTTCTAGATTGTCTGAGATAAAAGTCATGATTTCTAGGTGGTTTGAAGGATAGTTTTGGTTTTTGGGTGTTCCGCTTCTTAAGGTAGCGGAAGAGGATTAAATCTTCTAATTAGCAAGAAACCAGAACATTTGTTACCGAAAAATTAGCAATTTTAACCCACTTCCGCTACTATAAGTAGCGGAACATGCACATGTGGCAATTCCCCATGCTTTCACTATGTCTGTTTTGAAAGTAGCGGAAACACTATAAACCAAAACAAACTTCGAAATGACCCATTTTCCATGCATGGATGTCCAAAACACCTGGTAAAAAAAATCTCTTTTAGATGACCAACGTTGAGGATGAGAATTTAAAGTTGTTCATCTTTTTCATTTTCTTCTTTTAGAATTGGCCATTTGATGTTGCCTAACCATCCATCATCTTGGTGGACAATCGTCTCCTTAACGATACGCCACTAGCTTTAATTAACGATCGTAAATTGTTGGCATCACTTCAACCGCTTCTCTAACCCCTCTTTGACTTGCATAAATATCATTGACCTTGTGATTTTTCTATTAACATTTTTCCATTTTAAACTAAGTTGTTCAAAGATACGATATTCAGGTTCTGTCATAAAGGAAAGAAAAATTTTGCTTGCATGTAACCAAAGAGCTTTGTTAGGCTGAGCTCGGTATGACAATGTTCGGAGACTGCAACATGTTTTGTTGGTTGAACTCGGTGTGTGTTGCTGACCATACTAACTTCACCACAAAATGTTGTTTGGAACCAATGATCTTTAATAAGTGGTTGAGAGAAGGTACCATGTGGCTTCAATATCGGGAAGGCCACGGGTTCAATCCTGGCATTGACAAAATAGAGGTTCCATGCTGGGCTAGGGAGTTTTCTCTCACCAATGGTGGGTTTCCTCCTATTCGGTGTGTATATGATCGGGTGGGTTTTTGACTCGTTAGTGACCCAAATTGTCGTTAAAAAAAATGTTGTTTGGATCATTTGGGTTTGAGTTAACCGATGTTTTAGTTAATGTAAGTTCATGGTTATGTAGTTGAACATAAATGCTGCTGATTGGTTAAGTTTCTTGGGTTGAACAACAAATTTATTTGGTCAATTGGTCTTTGCTCATTCATGTCGATGAGTTTAGTTACTAGCCTGCTTAATTAGATGATTTTTAGAAGAATTACAATATAAGTTCTTTTATAGCATATGCTATATAAACGCATGTGTTTTTCTTAATGGCGAATGTCTCAATCGTGTAAACCCAATGTTTCCAGGCCATGTCACAAAGGTCTAGTTACCTGAACCTCTCATAAGTCACCACAACCACCTCAGGAGAAAACCCTACTGGAAAAACCCCCTGACCCCCTCAGACCCCTATTTCGCTGCAGAAAGGATTTGAATCCAAGACCTCCCATTTAGAAGAATCTTGGGATACCATTGAGGTAATGCCACGTTGGCATATAAACGCATGTGTTGACCGATAAATCAATCAATGACCGTGCTTTCATGTAACACACGTGCTTATATAAACAATTTTATTAGAGATTTTTTTAATCTTTAAATGCTGCTAATCCTTTCTTTCTAGTTTTAATTTTTATTGATATATTTTTATAGTTACATTTTTTAATATCGGTGAGATTTCGTCTATGGTTTTTCAAATGTTTTTTGATTTTATGTTATTCTTTTGTTAACGTTGTTTTGATTGTTGTGTATGCTTGCAATTAGTCTATATTTTTGAGTGTTTACTTTTACGACTAAGTATCTTACAAGGTATTATGTCAAAGTGATAGATTTGTAAATTCATTTTCGTGTTTTTTAATCCTCATTTTTACAACGACGAACGTTTATGTTTCTATAATTTCTAAAATGAGTTTTCAATTTACAAAAGTATAAATAACTTTATACCAATTTGATGATTAGTAACATGCTTTCACTACATTAAATGATTAATCTCGTAACAAAAAACAACTATCATAAAGTGGAAAAAACTAATAGCCTTTCAACTTGGACCAAAACGTTAAAGGTTCTAGTAGGCTATAAAGTTACTCTGTTTTGTTTGGTTATATACATTGATTCGGATAATATTTTCGGTTTGGCTTGTTACAATCAATCAACGATTCACTTAATCGGTTTGGTTATAAATATATAGTTAAACAAAAACGAACAAAAAAAATCAGTTTTTCAAAAAAAAATAAAATTAAAGCCGTATGTTAATGCTAATTTCCGGTTCTTTTGGTTTTTTTTTCCTTTTTGTTTCGGTTAATTTGGCTTCCTGCACACTAGTCGTTTGAAACCATAGTGAACGGTTTGGTTTACAACTTTTACTAAAAACCGGACCATGTAACATATACATACACACATACATACATACACACATATTATATAGATAGATATAAGTTGGATGATTTATACGTCATTTAACAACAAAAATAGATTTGGGCTCACAATGTAAGTAGTCCATCGCAAACCGTAAAACAATTCCGTCTTTATTTTTAACAGGTCAAAAAACTGTTATCAACGGTTTTGTTTGTGGTTTAACTCAAAAACCGTAAAAACTATAACCGTAAACACCACTACACCTCTTCGCTCATGTAACGACATCCCACTAGTTGTAAGTAAAAAATACTTAAAGAGTGGGTTTTAAAATATCTAATCATCCATGGAATAATATGCCCGAACCCGATTACACAAATGTGGTTGTAACTTATAAAGATATTTTTATTGTGTACGATGAAAAGGACAACATTGTAACATCGTTCATATTCCAGGGGCCACTTTGCAACTTATTATATTTCCACCACACGTTGCCATCTTATTATGCTCCTGTGACACCGTCACTGTTATCAGTTCGGTGAAACCTGCATGTTCTTCACGCCACTCCTTCATTCATCTTCATATTTTCAAACTCAAATTCAAATCAAACCCACAAATTTCTCGATTTTGGCGGTAAAATCCCAACAAAACAACACCAGATGAATGCAACGACATTGCGAGTTTTATCCCCTGTTCCGACTGACATCGACATCGCAAATTCCGTCGAACCCCATCACATTTCCGTAATTGCCAGAAAGCTGAACCTTAATCCCAATCATTATGATCTATATGGCAAATACAAGGCTAAGGTATGTGTTTTTGGGTTTTTGTGTATGTTTTTAGAATTTCGAATTGCCCCTAATTCTTTAGTAATCCCAATCATTGATATATGTTCAGCCCCTTCAATTGCGAGAATTAGGGTTTGATATTGCATGTCGATCGGTTCAATTGTCGGTTAAAATGAATTTTTATACAAAATGATGTCAGCCTTTTCAATTGTGCATTTGAAATCAACTCTTGCATAAGTTTTGATGATCAGATGATGCTAAATTTTCCCAGAAGTAGTATGAAATTGGTGGTTGAATTTGAAATGAGATAATGTCAATGGTATTAAAGTTTGAATTTGAAATGCACTAGAATCGAAGTGTTAACATTTAACAATGACTTTGTAGAAAGTCACAAATATAATATTATCAATGGTATCAAATACGCTTTAAAAGTATATTAGAACTGAAGTGGGAACAAGAGTATGAGATGTACACATATTTGTATAAGTTTGGTGGTTGGTATGAATTTGACCAGCAATTTCCAAGTTCATTGACTTTAGAAAGGCATATAGAATATTGCCAATGGTATCAACCTATGAATTTAAAATTTACTAGGACTGAAGTGTTAACAATGCTATGATTTTCCCACAATGCTTGTACAAATTTGGTGGATGCTCCTGATTTGACTAGAAATTCCTGAGTTCTTTGACTTTGTAAAAAGTCAAATAGAATACTGTCAATGGTATCAAAATTTGCTTTTGAAATGTACAAGAACTGAAGTGTACCAACTACCAATGTTATGAGACACCCAAATGTTTGTACAAATTTGGTAAATGGTTCGAATTTGATACAAATTTTCCGAGTTTGTTAACTTAGTAAAAAGGTCAAATAGAATAATGCCAATGGTACCAATTTTGCATTTGAAGTGTACCGTTTGTGTGAAAATTTTAGGTTTTGTTGCCTGTGATTGATGAACTTAAAGGAACAAAAGACGGGTTCTATGTCGTTGTTGGAGGAATAACACCAACGCCCCTTGGAGAAGGCAAATCTACTACCACTGTTGGTCTTTGTCAAGCGTTGGGAGCTTTTCTTGATAAAAAGGTAAAACTTTGGTTAGTTTCATAATAGATATTTCTTTGTTGGTTTTTAATAAATATTTCCTCATGTTATTTTATTTCAAAACTTATATTTCTTGATAAAGGATCACAAATTTGGTTACTTTCTTGATAACCATTAGTTACAATATTAATTTAATGGTGAGACTTAAATTTTTATAAAAAAGGTAACACTTTTGGTTAATTTCTTGACGCTGATAATCGGGTTCAAGCAAATTTAATGTTAAAACTAATTTTTTTTATAGAAAGTAACACTTTCAAATGATTTCTTGATAAAGAGTTTTCATGTGCTTGTTGATACACATATTACTCGCTAATATAATGATAAAAATTCAAAAAAATTTTGCAAAAGAGTAATATTTTTGCATAATATATTATAAAGATATCTTGGATGCTTGTTGATTCAAACTTTTTGACGTTAATTTAATGTCAAAACTTATGTTTCTTTATAAAAAGGCAACACTTTGGTTACATGTGGTTACAGATTATTTGTTGTTTCATGATAAAAATTAATACTTATCATTCTTGATTGTCACCCATGTTGTTAGGTTATCACCACCCTCAGACAACCATCACAAGGGCCCACGTTTGGTATCAAAGGAGGTGCCGCTGGAGGTGGTTACAGTCAAGTAATCCCTATGGATGAGTTTAATCTACATTTAACAGGTGACATCCATGCCATAACCGCTGCAAACAACCTTTTAGCTGCTGCAATCGACACGCGAATGTTTCATGAATCAACTCAATCAGATAACGCGCTTTTTAACCGGTTATGTGCACCCAACAAAAAAGGTAACCGAAGATTCAATGACGTCATGCATAAACGCTTAAAAAAACTTGGTATCACCAAGTTGAAACCCGAGGATCTTACTCTAGAAGAAGTCAAAAGATTCGCAAGGCTCGATATTGACCCAGAAACTATCACATGGAGACGGGTTATGGATGTCAGTGACCGTTTCTTGAGGAAAATAACTGTTGGTCAGGGTTTGGATGAGAAAGGGTTGGCAAGAGAAACAGGTTTTGACATTTCGGTTGCTAGTGAGATAATGGCAGTTTTAGCCCTCACCACTTCTCTAGCCGACATGAGGCATCGTCTCGGGAAAATGGTCATTGGCAACAGTAGAGACGGCGAACCTGTTACTGCCGATGATCTTGGTGTTGGAGGTGCATTGAGTGTGCTAATGAAAGATGCAATCAACCCGACCCTAATGCAGACTCTTGAAGGCACACCGGTTTTTGTTCATGCGGGCCCGTTTGCTAACATAGCTCACGGGAGCTCGTCTATTATCGCGGATAAGATCGCTTTGAAGTTGGTGGGGCCGGGTGGGTTTGTGGTGACAGAAGCAGGGTTCGGGAGTGATATAGGTATTGAAAAGTTTATGAACATAAAATGTCGCTATAGCGGTTTGAGACCTCAATGTGCTATTATTGTGGCTACTATTCGGGCTCTTAAGATGCATGGTGGTGGACCGCCGGTCATTGCTGGGAAGCCACTTGACCCAATTTATGTTACTGAAAATGTTGCTCTCGTGGAAGCTGGTTGCACCAACCTGGCTAGGCACATTAGGTGTACAAAGGCTTATGGTGTGAATGTTGTGGTGGCGATTAACCAGTTCTCGACTGATACAGATGCAGAAATAGCAGTTGTGAGGTCGGCTGCGCTAGCAGCTGGTGCGTATGATGCTGTCCTCTGCACGCATCATGCTCATGGTGGAAAAGGAGCGGTTAGTTCCTTTCCAAACTTTTAATTAAAGTCAATAATCTAATTCTAGTGGTAATCTTGTTTAAAATGCGTGTGACACTCATTATGCATTGCGCATCTCGTATGCCAGACTTTTATTATTCAGAAAAATATTGAACATATATTCAAAAATATATATATTTTTTAAATTGTTTACTTTTAAACACTAAAATATAGGCCGTTTTGACCATCTCTAGTAACATTTGTTCTTTCAATGGTCTGATTTGTTTGAAAACTTAAATCCATTGCTCAGCTGATGGTTAGATTAATAAGATTTGAAAAACTCAAACCCATTGCTGATCGAATCAGAGCGTATCGTATTCATGCATCATCAAGGTGGTAAAGAGTCTGATTAGTTAGGGGTCAAGTATTCATTTTTGAATAATTTGTTTTAATTTGTAAGTTTTTTATATCCGTATGACGTTTCATGTGATTTTACTAGATTAACCTTGGGATCGCGGTTCAAAAGGCCTGTGAAAGTGCTACCGGATCTTTTAACTTCTTGTATCCTTTGGATGCAAGTATTGAGGACAAGATAGAAGCTATAGCAACATCATACGGTGCTTGTGGCGTTGAATATTCCAAACAGGTACTCGAATAATACTTTCCGTCGTGCGTCCGTCTCAAGGGCAAATGTGTAATTTCACATGTGGTTTCATGCAGGCAAAAAAACAGATAAAAATGTACACCAAACAAGGCTTCTCAGGACTTCCTATCTGCATGGCAAAAACTCAGTACTCGTTCTCAGATAACCCTGCAGCCAAAGGCGCGCCCACTGGGTTTGTGTTACCGATCAGGGATGTGAGAGCAAGCATTGGTGCTGGTTTTATTTATCCGTTGGTTGGTACCATGAGCACGATGCCCGGGCTTCCCACCAGACCTTGTTTCTACGACATTGATCTTGATACTGTTACTGGGAAGGTAAAAGGGCTTTCATGAAACTTTTGTTTGGTTTAGTGATCATATTTCGTCATGTTAGAGTGTCATACTGAGGTTTGTTAGTTACAAATGTCGAATTAACTGCGGTCTGAGTGTTAAATCGGTTGAAAAGACCGAAAAGGAGTTTGCGAAAACGCTTTCTTTGTGACTGCATTTTGAATGTCTGTTGTGTTTGTATAACGTACTCTAGGGTTGTGATTTTATAAAACCAAACATGTTAAAATGAGACTATCAGTGAGATCAAATCCATTCTTTTTAAAGAAAGAACCAAATTTGTTATTTAGAGATACAATTATGTATTGATAACCTGGTTGGTTATTGAACAACTATCCATTCACTGGTCGAAACGATTGCAATTTGCAAACCGGAGCATGTTGATTATATCTTCAATTATAGGATAGAATCTAAGAACTTTTATCATATTGTTGAATCATTAACATGAAATTGATAGAACTTACTTGTGGATATCAACGATTTAGAAGATGATAATGATGCTATGATTCCCGTTATGATGTTGTTTCTTGATAGATGATTGATAAAGAGATGTATTGGTGTTGATCGAAGAATTTCTTATTGATGATAATGTAGAATTTTTTCATGTATCAATCATTCACTACGTACATTTTTATTTATCAGGCATCTAAAAGAAAATCAATAATAGTTTTTTAACTCTTAATATTTACATTTGCTATCATCAAATAAATGTTAGAGAACTAATCATATTATTTTAGGTAAACTTAATTATAAATAGTTGAGGTAACACACGTAAGAGTCCAACATGGCATTTGTAAGAGTTGGTTTAGTATATGTGATATTAGATATGTCACTAATAATGTAAACTAGGTTTATCCCCGTGCGTTGCGGCGGGTTATCACAACACACTTCTGAGAACAGGTAATATATTTAATTTGCAGAAGCATAAATTACATAGCAAAAATCAAATATTTCATTACGAACTAAACTCTAAACCCTAACATTCAAGGAAATAGTACAGTGGTTAAAGTGGAGGAGAGACAACCTAGAGATCTCAAGTTCAATCCCCACTTGGAGCAATTTTACTTTGAGACTACCGACCCAGTTGCTTGCGTCCGTGATTTATCTATTCCTTTCTGTTAGTCAGGTGTTGGTGGGACTCAGGGGGTTTACCACGCAAGTGGGTTCTCATGGTTATAAAAAACAAAAAAAAAAAAAAACTAAACCCTTAAATCAACAAAACCCCAAATCTCTAAGTGAATATATCAAATATAATATTCTCATCTATGTTTACTACTTTTCAAAAAAAAAAAAAAAACTTTTGGTAGTCAAAGTCTAAATTTTCAAAACGTCACAATATGGATCAGACACTTATAAGGGTGTTAAAAAAAGCCGATATACGAAAAAAATATGAAGTTCGAATCGTATTCGAAACCCCAAAAAACGATCTAAATTCTTGTTCGGGTTGTTCGGATAGATTCGGGTCGGATATCCATTTTCTAGTTCGGGTCGGATATCGGATATTCAAAAACCTTGTTTGTTTGGATCGGATATTTAAATTCAACCTGAGTAACCTGAAAAACCCCTTTTTATTTGGGTTATTCAGATGTAAAAATCAAACTTATTCGGGTTGTTCGGATAAATTCAAATTGGATAAGATTATATGTTTTTCGGGTCGGGTTTCGGATAGGGCCCCAAAATTTTAAAATCCGGATAACCCGATCCGAATAAAACGAACAAACCGTTATCCGACCCGGTGAACACTTTTAGAAATCTGTGCATTATTATTAATATATACACACACACATTTACTTAAATTTACTATTCAATATAATATATATATTTATACTATTCCTTTTACATGCCTTTTAATATATATATATATAAAATAATTTATAATTTCAATGAGTAAAGTTCACACTTTTACACGCCTTTTAATATATATATATAAAATAATTTATAATTTCAATGAGTAAAGTTCACACTCAAATGGACTCGCTATGCCGTTAATAGTCCAATTCTGAGAAGATTGATCAACAAACCATCCATCTCAATGCAAGTTTTCTCAAATCTCACCAAGACAATATTGACGCATAAAACTATCATGAAAAACATCCTTAAGGTAAAGGCCAAGGTGCTGCAATACAGCTCAACATTAGGAAACACATCCTATCAACATGATACAACATGATACTATGCTAACAGCACTGACGGAGCTAGCTTGAGAGTTAAGGAGGGGAAGAGACGGAAATTTATAGAATTCAGATTACATGTTAAATTTTTAAACGAGGAGGCGAAACCCATATTTTTAACTAAAAATGATATTTCGGCCCAAAAATTAGCACTACTAACGAAAAAAAGGGAACCCTATGCACTTAACCACTTGAGCAAAATAGTGGGCCAATGGTCAAACCCTATGCACATAACACAACCGAATGACCGAAAGGTCATGATGAAAGTGCACTTAATACATGTTAAACTTCAGTTATAAATACCCTTTTTTCCAAGGAAAAGGGTATTAATATTCGATTATCTCATATATCACTTTCTCTTGCATTGGCTTTCTGTAAGGTTATGGGTTCAAATCCCTTCCAAGACGAAATAGGGGTTCTTGAAAAGTCATGGGTTTTCCGGTGCGGTTTCCTTCTGAGGTGGTAGTGTGGTCTAAACGGATGTCATGGTAACTAGACCTTGGTAACGTGACCTGAAAATCAGTGATTAACACGTTGCGTTAAAAAAAACAGTAGATTGGATTGACAATTAAGTAATTAACGTATCCCGATTGCATAACCCACCATTTTCGAGTTTCAAGAAACTGCATCTCTCAGAGGAATTTCGTCGAACAGTTGGGGTGCTATCCGTTTTTAACGACGATAAGTAGAGCAGTCGTTGAAGATTCAGATAAAAATGGCTTCGTTTAAATTTTGAGCTACGGATCACAGATACTTTTTGGCTAAAGTTGAGCAATTGTTAACCAATGATAAAAGCTAAGTGGGGTCTGATTCTATCGGAACCGTGCGAACAAATCGAACAAAAAAAAAATCGATCAGAATGTTGTGGCGGTTAATAATCTACAAACCCAAGTTTAAGCCAATTCAAATATTCAATATCATTTTTTAATTGATACAAAATGGGTTGCTCGATCGATGTAGCAAATCTAGGGCTCCGACACAATCGTTTCCCCCAAATTAACACCACCTCCGTTAAACACAGAAGGATTCGACCTCCATCTGTAATCGCATTTCCGACATCTTATCGTCATCATCTTCTCCGACGTGTTTTGTGTTCTGCCGTCGAAGAAGAACAAATTCAGCAAAGTGATGGAGTTTTGTTCAGTGATGCTGAGAATTCACTCATCAGTAGTCTCATTGGGATTCAAGGACGTGGTCGATCTGCTTCTGCTGAACAACTCAAGGTAATGTTGTTCTTCGTTCGATATAAAATCATTGTAAAATTAAGTACTTATACCATCAATTTTGGATCAGAAATTAACGTGTTTGATGATAGATTGTGGGTTCAATTGATGACTACAATGCTAAACCAGTAGTTTATGATCAATTAGTGACTAATTTCTTTTGAAATGTTTAACCCAACTATACTTTGATGAACATGTAGGCCGTCGAACAAGCTGTTGATATTCTAGAAACTGCTAAAGGCATCCCCGATCCGGTGCGTGATCCTAATCCTAATCTGCCTCAACAACCCTAAACCATAGACCCCAATAAGCATTTGAGGGCAGGCTATGCAGTTTGCAAAACTTAACAAACCTTCAAAGTGTGGTGCAGTGACAAACATGATTTTCCGAGGTCTTGGGTTCAAATCCACGCCTAAAATGCATGCCCAACTTAAGCTATGGTTTACATGGTCTCATGGGTTAGCAAGATATTGATGGACCTATGAGTTTCCCCAATCAGGCACAATTTTGTGGAAACAACTAGTATTGATTATAATCTTTTTCAAAACACAATGCCCAACCTTACAATGAAGTAGGCTTTTCAAGATGTTATCTTCTTTCCAATTAAGAGTGAGCTCACTTTTGCAGACAAGCTCGAGTCTGATTGAGGGCAGATGGCAGTTGATCTTCACAACAAGACCTGGAAGCGCCTCCCCAATCCAAGTTATACTCAACTTAGCTTTGATTAATGTTTATATGCAAACATTTACCTCAAAATCTAATCAAAGGCATCATAATTCTTGTAGAGAACATTTGTTGGCGTTGATTTGTTCAGTGTATTTCAAGAAATTTATCTTCAAACAAATGATCCACGAGTTTCCAACATCGTCAAATTCTCTGATGCAATAGGTGAGCTTAAAGTAGAGGTACGCCTTTTGTTTATCCATTCGGTTAGACACCATTGCTTTTAACCTAAGTTTGATTATTGTGCTTGACACATGGCGTGCAACTCAGGCTGCTGCTACGGTTAAAGACGGGAAGCGGATTCTTTTTCGTTTTGATAAAGCAGCATTTTCATTCAAGTTTCTTCCCTTCAAAGTCCCATATCCTGTGCCTTTTAGACTCTTAGGTGATGAAGCAAAGGGTTGGCTAGACACTACTTATTTGTCAAAATCCGGGAACCTGCGGATCTCAAGAGGAAACAAGGTAACATTGATTTGTAATTAGCCAAATATCTTATGCTTAGAGTTAGAAGTGGTGATTGGCTTGTTTGTTATGATGGGTCCATTTGGGTTGGGTTTATCTCTAATGGTTCAAATAGTAATTAAATTAGATGCAAGACGCGTCAAAAGGGTCGAAAATCAATCAAAGATTATACATTAAACCTTTAAATCATCTTATTCCAAGCATTTATTGAATTACACAGATGGTTCTTGTAATTTGTGAATTGTAACAAGTTTGGACACAAAGGGTTTTAAATAAAAGTTTTGGGTTTCATGCTTTCAAATTGTGTAACAGGTTTGGGCATTAAGCCAATTTCCATTAACTTTTTCATTATATTAGGGTGAAATGACCAAAATACCCTTTTGACAATCAAAATTGATGGGTATTTTGGTCATTTCTCCCTAATTCAACGGAAAAGTTGGCATAAGTTTTCTTTATTACTCAAACTTGTTTTTGCTCTTTACCCTTGGTAACCTGTTAATTTCCGGAAACCACAGGAACCATCTGTGCAATCAACTTCATTTATTATTTTGTTAAAAGAATCCAGATTTTTGGACAAAATATGCTTTGGGCAGACTTGTGTGTCTCATTTTGAACCACACCAAAAATTACTCAATTTGACGCAAAGTTGTTTCAACTTGACCCATTTGGCAAATCTACTTATGTGGCGTGACCCCCTTTTTTTCTGGAAATCAAGGAGCATGAGTTATTTTGGTGTAGTGCAGGGGACAACGTTTGTACTTCAGAAGCAAACAGAACCCCGACAAAGATTGCTGTCTGTAATTTCTTCTGGTAGTTCAGTTATTCAGGTGCTGTTTCAGATCTTTAAGATGAACTATGAAATGCTTTCATTTGAAAAGACACTTTTCAAATATAGTCTTCTTGCAGGCAATTGATGAGTTTATTTCAGTTAATCAAAATGTTACCAAGGGCGAACAGCAACTCATTGATGGTGAATGGCAAATGATTTGGAGTTCACAGGTTGGTTTTCCAAATACACGCTTGTCTTTCATGATTGTGTACTGCAAGTTACCTTTATGCCTACATAAGATTATTCCCTTATATCATCGTTAAAAGGGTATTTAAGACATTTGACGCAATCTCAAATCATATTTCTCAGATGGAAACTGATAGTTGGATAGAGAATGCAGCCAATGGGCTTATGGGCTCCCAGGTGAGGTGTTCAGTTTACGTTGAATAACTGTCCTTATGAAGAGGACTGTTATCACACGTTTCATGTGTTCCATTCAAATTGAGTCGATTTGATTTGCTCATTTATTATTATTATTTTCAGATTGTTAAAAACGGGAAACTAAAGTTTCTTGTTGACATACTATTCGGGTTCAAATTCTCCATGAACGGAACTTATGAGTAAGTCTCTTCTTTAAGCTTAGTTACAAAATAAAAGATTCTTGTGCAACTAACTCATAATCATAACAATGGGTGTATATATAATTATAAGTTAAACTTCCCATTCAGAAAATCTAGCACCAATTTGTATGATGTGACCATGGATGATGGTGCGATTGTGGTTGGACCATACGGGATTCCAGTCGAGCTAGTGACCAAATTCAAAATGGAAGTCTTGTACGTGTTCTAAACTCATTTTTTTTCTTGTTTTTTTTTTATTTTTGGATTTTTGATGATCTGTTAGTTTTGCAGATATTCGGATGACAAAATTAGGATAACCCGTGGGTACAACAATATTCTTTTTGTCCATCTTCGCGTTGGTTGTTGACAAAACACATACTTGGATTTCCATAAAAGGTAAGATTTCGGGTTTAACTTTTTTAAAAAACTTAGAAAACCACATATGCAAGGCCCTGGTTGCAATCCTTTGGCCTAGGGCTAACAGCTTTAGAACACAATTCTTTCAGGTTTGAGAACTTTGAAGATCATTGGTGTTTGTAGGATGATGATAATCAAATGTTAGTTCTTTTTGTTGTGTTGTAGATATGAATTTAAATTTGTAATTAATATTGTTTCTACTTTAAAGTCTTTAATGATAATTCAACATCCGGTTGGTTTTATAAAGCTGTGTAAAGATATAATATTTTTATTTGTTGGTTTCATAATTACTTAGGGATTTGAGACAATATTGTCAAAATACTCAAAAAAGCAAGTTAGGAGATGTGTTGTATACTATGTTTTCAAAAGTTCGCATGTATTTCTGATATCAAAAGGACAAACTCGACAATTATTATGGGCCATTTTATTTGGACACCCCACTTTTATATTTTTACACCCCTGCGGGCCGAGACGGCCCGTACTGGCCATTACGGGCCGTATTGATTACAGACAAACATTCCAGGGAATTCCTTAGAATCAGTGAAACATTCTGTGGAACGGGCCGTAATGGCCAGTACGGCCCGTCTTGGCCCAAACTTATTTTTCCAAGCCATTTTGGGTGCCAACCAGTTTTGAAAACCTTGGTACGGCCCGTACTAGCCAGTACGGGCCGTCTTGATTTAATTTATTTTATTTAATCATAATTTACGTATTTAAATATTTTTTAACGATGTACGTTTAATACGTGAATTATTTGAACGATATGTGTTATTTATTTTATTTAAACTTAATTTACGTATTTAAATTTAATTTTTAACGATATACGTTTATTATGTAAGTTATTTTAACGATACACGGCTATTACGTTAATTAAACGTCATAATGTCGTTTTAACTAAATATTTCATTTTATAATTAGTTTGTTTACGTTAATTAAAATAATTTAAACAATATAAAGTTTTTCGCGCAAATATTAAACAACACAAACAGAAACAATACAAATGCAGAAAGAAACATACATACATACACTGTACGGTTTTATATACAAGGAAACAAAATACAAAAATACAAAATGAACTACGATCCGGATGGTCCAGCGTCCGATCCGTCGTCTGCGTAGACGCGTGGCTCCGGGAACGGTGGAAGCTGTGTCCCCTCCCGTCACGCATGCTCTGACGCGACTGTCCACTGGACCAAATCCTCGTACCGATCGAGCCGTCGCTCGATGCGTGCCATCCGCTGGGCCGTCTCGTCGCACCGGGCGGCAATCTGGTGCAACAACGCCTCGAGTGGCTCGGTCAGGCACACCGCACGGTAAACGTGCGGTGGATGCTGCGGAGACTCCTCCTCGCGCGGCGGTGACAGAACCGGCTCCTCCCGAATCGTCTCGGGCTCCGGTATCGGGCCACCGTCCTGCTGCTGCTGCTGCTGGTCTGGCAATACAATGACCTGGGCCGGCTGAAACGGGCGGCCGTCCAGCCCAATAAACCGCAATCCCAGACCCGGGATGTCGGCGGCAAGTTTCATGCTGAGGACCGTCCGCCGATCGAGCTTACGAGGCTCGATCGCCGGCAGATCCTCAAGCATGCCAACCAGGCCTCTGCTGTGGGCGATGTGGGTGACAAAGGCGCCACCCCACAATTTACCGCGCTCCTGTCGGTGGTAGAAGGAGGCGTAGTACAACGCAAAACACCGTGCCAGGTTGCACGGCCTGCCAGCAATGAGTGAGTGCAGATAAAACAGATCTGTCGTCGTCACCCACTCCTGGCTCTGACCGCGACCTGAGATGGTCGTCACGATGCAGCGGTGGATGTAACGGATCAGTGGATCTCTGATCGTCGAGGCCCGTACCCGGGGGCCGGTGAAGGGCATATCTGATACCTGGGACTACCAGGCCCTCATAACCCCCTCCTCCCCCTGCATCAAGCCCCGTGCGAAGTCGTCACGAACGGTCTCCGGCTCGTAATAGATGCCTAAATGCACGGCGAACCGCTCGATCGACATCTCGAAGTGCTGGCCGCATAAAGAGAACTCGATATCCGGAGGAAGCTCCTCGTCATCCTCCTCCCGAACTGCGGCCTGGTGAGCTCGGTATCTAAATGTGGATAGAAACTCCACAGTGATCAACCGGTAGGTGGGCAGATCCGCGAGATCGAACAAGCGAGTCCACGGCGTGTCCTCGCCAAGGATGGCTCTCGCACGAACCGCCTCCCTGGCATCAGCCAGAAGACCCCAATCTATACAACGGGGCGTCGGCACGCTCATCCGCAGAATCCGACGGCACCTCGTCCACACCGCTGACTGTGGCTCAAACTGCAGCCACTCGTGCTACGAGAGCGCTAGTGTCTCCGGATCTAACGGCGGCCCCTACTGGGCGACCTCCTGATGTAGCATCTCGGCATCCATCTCGGTAATGGGCATGACGGCCCGTCTTGGCCATACCAGGCCAAAACTAGGCTGGTATGGCCAAGACGGCCCGTAATGGGCATGACGGCCCGTCTTGGCCATACCAGGCCGAAATGTGGGTGTATGTGTGTGGAAAAGTAAAAAATGAAAAGTAAATCTTGAATTTAATCTAGAACAGTACGGGCCGTACCGGCCATTACGGGCCGTACTGTTCTAAATTTTTTTTTTAAATTCAAAAAAAATTCACTTTTATTATATTTCATTAAAGAATTTGTTTATTACATTTAAACGTCTATGTAGTCGACCAACTTATTTTCATCTAAAAATCTTTGGCATTCTTGCAGCCTGTCATGATATACGAACTCCCAGTCGGATGCGGCATCATTTTGATAACGTTTACAGATAGGATTTACCGTTGGCATTGGATAACATCCTTGTAAGGTAACATTAACGAAATGTTGGCCAAGATGAATTACTGATACGACGTTATGTCGCGGCAAACTATTAGCAGATGTCCACAAAGGAAAAATGGTTTGAGGACCTCCTTTGCTGAAAACGTGAACGATTACGCCAAATCTTTGAGAAATTACTAAACCTGTGTGAGGCATAAACATCCAATGTTCGGCGGGAGCAGGTGCAAGAGTTAAACACATATCTGTACAGATCTGCGTTGAAATCCAATTCATGCAAGAGTTGTTGTCGAATAAATGTCCAATGACTTTCATCGAATCCTAAGCCTACGGCTACAGAACGAAAACCACAGTTACCATCTGGCTGGACATCTTGTATGTTTATCACGTAAGGTTGAAGGAGAGGAAGGATGTGATGACCGAAGCGATAAACATTGTTTAATCCTTCTGGTTTCATGTTACGTGGAAAACAGAATTCGTTTTGACTTAGCGAGTCCGATGATGGCATTGCTTTTGATACCGATGTGGAACGGCTGCGCCGAAACACGGGTTTCTGACTTTTCTCGGTCACACCTGTAAACGAACTATGCCTCGAAGGTTCAAATGTACTTTCTTGGGACGCTAAATTATCTTTAACAACGTCTTGCTCTTGCTCTTTTTGTTTCCGTGCCTTTAAAGTTGGACGACCACGTGTATCTTTTTGAACTGAAGGCGCCTTTTTGTCGCTTTTGTTTGGAAATACCTGCGCCAAGACCTTCTTTATTAGACTTTTTTTTATTTCAGGAGGTTTGGAAATTATTTCTTCTGTAACCAAACCCATTTGTCCTATAACATCTATTTCTTCTTCTTCTTCTAACAGTGTTGGGTTAGCTGCGTTAAGTTTTGTCCAAAAAATATCTATATCTAAGAGCGGTATCTTGTTATCTGCATAATTTATAATTAGAGTTAATATAAATATAAAACTAAGTACGTGCGAAACATTTAATATTTACATTTAATATTACGAACCTGTGTTGTAATATTTTGATATATTACAAGCGCATGGCAACCCACAACTCGTCCAAAGCTGGTGGCCACACGTCATATTTTTGTCACGCATGACTCTTATTTTGTCTTTTTCCTCGACCAACAAATCAAGAGCTTTATGGGACACCTTTCCTCGAAGGTTATCAAATATTGGTAGTTTATGATGACCCATAGTTTTAATCAAGCTTGTTTCAAAATCATGTTTCATTTTTACCTCCTGTGCTTGCACGATTTCATTTACGAAACCGACAAGCGAGGCAAGCGTGCTGTTTGGTGATCTGAGGAATCGTTTTAGGTTCAAGTGCTGACTTTCCACCCGGTTTGTTGTACGTTGACCAAAGTTGCGCGTTCTATTGGTCCATGATGTTACAAACATATCTCTGTAGCTGTTTAACCAGGTGTGCGTCAGATACTCCAAAACATCTGAAATGAAACAAAAAACCAATGATGATATGATTCAACATAATGATGGTATATGATGCTTACTTTTTTTGTCGTCTTTGATAAGTCTTTCGTACAGACGGTTGTAGTTGTAATCGTATAACTCTGTTGTCGGAGAGTTACACAAATTCGCCCATCGACCTTTGAATTTCTTCCAGTCTGCGTCCGAAAAGCTTGCCTTGCAGTGTTTGGCAATATTTTCGTCTATGTGCCATCTACAGAGATATTTTGCAGCTTCTGGAAACACTTTACGGCACACATTCATAACAGCAAGGTCTCGATCTGTTATGATCACTCGTGGCTCTATACACTTATTCAACATACTCTTAGCCATTTGCAAGACCCAGACGTAGTTCTCCTCACGCTCTTTGCTTACGAACGCGTGAGCAATACTAAACGTCTGGTGTGTGGAAGTCACGCCAACAATTTGAATAAATGGAAGCCTGTACTGGTTCGTTTTGTACGTCGCGTCCATCATCAGTACGTGCGGAAATGCACGCCACCAGCAATACGATTTTGGATGACAGAAGAAAATGTCTTCCACGACGTTTGTTTCAGGATCCTCCGGGTATAGTAAACGTACCGCTGACTGTGAAGCACGTTTTCCAGGACCTGCATCGGAGTATCACCGAATTTCTTCTTGTTTTTTAGCTTCTGCTGTAAATTGTATACATCCCTAGGGACAGATACATTTGCAGGGTTATGTTTCTTTATGCTCGAAAGTATGTTACGAGGATCCATGTGTCGCTCGGTCAGATTCTCAACCAGATCTTCTTCCTCCTGCGTGAATCTTCTAACATATGGATGACCCTCTAGATTCTGAGCAGGTTCGTGATTGTGATTGTCGTTAATCACCTGTAATTTCCAGGATTCACTAACTTCGTTGTATAACCCTACCAGTTGAAACGGACAACCGATTTTCTTGCTACCTGTGACAATCCGACTTTTTGAGTTAACTTAGCGAACTGAAAATAGTGAGATCACAGGCCCAATAAGGCCAGTGTAGGCCCAATGAAGTCTAGGAAGGCCCAATAAGGCCAAGGTAAGCCCAGGTAGGCCCAATAGTATTTAGGAGGCCCAATTGGGTTAACCTAGCCCAATAATGTTCTAAGTGGCCCAATTTGTGACAATTTGGCATTTCCGGATTAAACCCGTTAACTGAAAGTTAACAGAAACGATGCAAAATTGTACAAAATCAAATCTGAGGGATTAGAATTTAATAAAACAAGTTAAAGTATCTTAAAACTATAAGCATTAACCTTGTAATATAAGAAATGTTTAACTTTGACTTTTGAAGTCAAAATGTTAAAGGTTCATGGAGTGAAATTCGAAATTTCACATCTACGTACGGTTATAAACCGAATTAAACACCCATAATCATCACATTGATGATTTTATCATAAATCCAGTGAGTAATTACAATTGTAACGAATGAATTAAACCCATTAAAGCTCATAAGGTTGAAACCGTTACTAGCCATCATTGAGATCACATAATTCGACTTTAATTGTCTAAATTGTCACTTTAAAACTTTTAGTCGGCTCCTTTAGGATCTGTTGCACAACGAAATTCGAACCAAAAAGCAGTGGGAGACGGATCTCATCTGAGGGTCGGCCGAACTCAAGCCTATAGTCGAAATATATCAATTCGACATCATTCAAGGTAAAAATTCGTTCCTAAACTACCTAAAGATGCCGATAAAGCAAACCCCTATACTAATTTGGTGTAAAAACATCGATTTGATGAAGATTCGATCCTAGGGTTCATCCTATGAACCGAATTGGGGGATTTTATCTAAACGAGTTACATAACTAAATTAAGTTACATCAACAGTTTCAGAATGGGCCGATTATCATTAACCCTATGTTAATTTTATATAAGAACAACGAATTAAATGATTTTAAATTTTAGGGTTCTTATATAAAAACGTTTTGAGGTTTGGATCGAGAATGAATTCAAAGATGAAATTATTTGTTACTAATAGTTTCAGAAAGTCTCGATGAAGGAAATTCCTATGCTAATTACAACTAACAATAACGAATTGCATGAATTCGATTGTTAGGATTCTTAATCAAAACGAATTGGGGGCTTTTGAATCAAACTAGGTTAATAATCAGATTAAATGTTACAAAAACCTTCGAAATTGTTGTGCTAATGAAAACCCTAATGTTTTGGGTTCAATCGGATTCGAATCGGGGACCATATGGGTAGTAATTGCTTCGGTTAGGTTAAAAAAAGGAAACCGACTTGTGTATTGATTAAAATCAATTGGAATCAAACCATAACATCAAATCAGAGTTGGGTTAACTGGTAGAATGGGTGTATCTTGTCCGGGAGGTCACAGGTTCGAACCTGTGCCCGACTGTTTTTTTTAAATTAAATCATTTTTGGTGTTTTGATCCTATCTTTCTTATTTCAACTCCAATTTAAACCATTCCAGTTGCGTTGGAACCGTAATGGGAATACGAACATCTTGAAATAATAAAATTTACATTTTAACTCGAAAACGTGATCGCGTATAATTACGCTTATTTAAATAAAATCGTATACGGACTATATGATTTTATTAAATGACTTTAAAGTCACGCGTATTTGTTTGTGCACGTTTCTAATATTCTAACATACGTGTATTGACACGTATGTGATTTCATACTTTAAACGACATTCCGAGTAACACAATGAACTATTTAAATCACAGATCTTTCGTAGAAATTTATCTACACGATTTCACGTGTGATTGATCATTCTGCAACAATCAAAGGTGCGTACACGGCCCCTTTTTACTTTTACTGTTTTGGGGGAGAAAACATGTGCAAACAAGCGCTTTTAGATACATATCACTTGCATGAGTTAGCTGTTTACATTAAGTGCAAACATAGCATTACAAAGCCTTCCATTTCGAATCGTTTAATTTGTCGTAGCGCAAAGCGTGGTAGTTGAAGATAGATCTATTGGGTTTGACAAACCTCACTTGGTAGATGGGATCTACGCAGGTGTTTGACTGACCAAACACACACATTACTATTGTTCGTGCTAGACAATAGTGTTAAGGCAAAAACATGCTATAGCATGGCAACGTCAGCTTCGGTGTCGACCACTTATGTAAATAGTACAAATGACTAGCTATCATGACTATGCACGTGTGATTATGTTATCTGTAAACTTTATATTCAAACTGTGGTTTCAACATTTGTGAATGTTTAAACCTGTGTATGCACCAACCTTTGTGTTGACTTGATTTACATGTTTTCTCAGGACACTAAGACACAAGCAAGGACAAGCAGGGAGTAGGATGTTGAGTCTCATGCATGCATTTCAGTTCAAGTGTTTTAGTTTTGATCAATTAAGACATTGAATGTTATTGGATTTGTAATTTACATTTTCAAACCGTTACGTTTTGTTATTGGTTTTAAAACGCTTCCGCAAACATTGAAACTTTGATGTTACAGTTTTAGACCAACATATGTTTTGAAATTCATATAGAGGTCTTCGTTATGTCTAATGATCTGAGATCCTGGTTTGTCACGTTCCCAAACGGTATAATTCCGTTAGTTGAGAATTGGGGGTGTGACACTACCTGACCGTCTAAGGATTGCGATGTTATTGTGCTCGCCACCACGGTCACACATGAGCCAAACTTTGATTACACTGCCTGTTGTCTTTGATTTCTTCGTTCTTCTTTTGACTACAATGTAACCATTGTCTACTGCTCTACTTTTCACCCACCCTACCAGCGCTTCCTCAGTCATAAACTCCTGACATATAAAAACAATAATAAATACCTTAAATGGATAGCGATAATATACAATTATTAACATTTATGTTTCATTTAAGTTACCTCTTTGGTTTCCCAGTTAACGTTTGAAGCCCCCGGCTTTTCTTCATAACCCTCCTCCGTGTAACTTTGTTTACTGTCGTCATACACGAACCCATACGATGCTTGACTGTCAAAACCAACATCAGCGTTAGGTTCAGCATTCAGATCTATCGTGCCGTATGAATACTCGACAGGAGGCTCTTCGTTCAAATCTGGCATGGAATAGTTGAAAAAACTCCCGTCCCAAAACGACATCGTTACAAATACGAATTATCTTGAAATATATTTAATTCGAAAGTTACGCGTTCATTTGAAACGATTCATGCTTATATACAAATTTGAAAATGTTCAATACGGCCCGTACTGGCCTATACGGCCCGTACTGGGTCAAATCAATGTCCTATTGTCAGAATTAAAAAAGCAGGACGGGCCGTACTGGCCAGTACGGGCCGTCTTGCTGTCAAATCATTGTACTAGGTTGCAGGGTATGTCTGTACGATGAATGAGACGGGCCGTCCTGGCCATTACGGCCCGTCTTGCTCCCAATCATTGGCATAGGTTGTCAGGAGCGAATGTTTGACCGAGGCCTGAGACGGGCCGTACTTGCCATTACGGGCCGTCTCAGGGGTGTATTTTTAAAAAAATGTGGGTGTGAGAATAACAACACCCATTATTATATGTGATTGTGGTAGCAAATCTTGTAAACTTTGACAAAATTTGGCAAATTTCAATCAAACTTACTTTGAACTTTAAAAAAGTACCTAGAACTACTATCATAAACTAGTCTAAACAAGCATAAAGCATATCTAAAACATCGAAAATAGTATATTTATATTGTACGGCTTTCTTTTCTTGTCTTAAGAAACATCATCTACACTTTAAGCACGTTCCACGCCTTTAACAGCTATGATTGTGGCTATTTGTTTTCTATCTAAAGCAAACGAAATCCAAAACAATAAGGGGGCTCTAAAGCAACTCAAAATATAACACGTGTCATCAAAATGTTTACCTGCAGGGTGTATTATGACAGTCAGACCATGGGGTGTGCCAAGGGAGTGGGCGAGGGTGGGGCGTGGCACACCGCCCCATGCTGGGCGTGGGTGGGCCGGCGTGGGTGGGGCAACGGCTCTTTCACCCATTGAGCCAATTTTTGACCGTTGTCTTTTTTAAAAAAAAAAACTTATCTTATATTATTGTTATGTTTTTTTTAAATATTTTATACAATTATTAATAATTAGCTTTTTTTTAAATTGTAATGTTTATTTATAATTTTATGTAATTTTTTTACTTTATGATTAATTATATCTAATTATTTAAGTTTAAAAAAAGAAATGATGACGTGGAGTGGAGTGGGTGGTTGTGATGGGTGCCTACGTGACGCCTACGTAGCGCATATGTGGAGTGGGTGAACCATGTGGCATACCCCATGGTCTCATGATATGCACTTGCAACCTTTTTTAACCTTCGCCCTGCAACCAATTAACTTTATTTACTTCCCATTTATAAATCAGCTTGGGTTTTTGCCGTCTTTTATGTGAGACGACAATGCACTTTGTAAAAACTTAGTATTTTAAATTAACTAAGACTAAAACTAAAAATATATTTACAATCTTTTAAAGCAAACATAAAGTATGGGTACATAAATACACAATACTAAGTAGTGGACTAACACTAAACATGACTTGCATGTGACATGTCCATTGGCAAGTGATTAGAGAGTTTGATAGTTAGGTAGAAAAGTTAGTTGTAATAACTTTTTATCAATGGGAGCTTAGCCTTCATTATCATAACTATTTGATAACATTCAAGCTTTTCTTTTTTGTTATTGTAATTCAATAAACAATTCCATGGCAATTTTAATTAATGCTTAATTCAATCATGAGTTTTTAAGTTTAATTACTTTGTGCATTACAAACTCTATAAAAATACAAATCCATAGCAAGTGATAGTAAATGTATAGAAAAACATATTTATTATATGATGTAAACTTGCATGTGATTGTTTTCAATTTAAAGTTAAATAAATGATGACCAAATTTAATAAATACTTGAAATGTGTGCAATAGTTGTGGATGACCAAAACTTCATAACTAACCAAACTTTGAAATTTAATGCACAAATGGGGTGTTTTGGAAATGAGAATAAAAAGTCAAAAAAAAATAAATAAATGATATTGCAGAAAGTATGTGTCTTTTTTTTTTTGAACAGCAAACTTTTCCACCTTTGTCCACTATGGGACTAGAACCCTCAACCTATTTTAGAGAGGACACCTATAACACACCTTGATACCATTGAGACAAATGCCCTTTGGTAAGTATGTGTCTTTTGCTTACAATTTAAAAGAATACAAGAAGAGGAGTCTATAATTGAATGATTTGAGGGAGTTTCAAACATCATTTAGAAGTGTTCTTATGGGTTCATTAGGCCCCAACTCAAATTCTCTCATCCCTTGGGCAAAGTTTGAACCAACCCTTTTGTTTAATTTCTAAATAAGTGTTCCAATTAGTGAGTGTTAATTTTAGGTAAAAATGAATTTAGAAATCATGTAACTAAGATTTAAAACTTACTACATAATTTAATTTACGCCTAGTAAGAATTTGATAATACTTTAAAGGGTTATTGGATTTAAATACTCTCAACTTTAACCTGTTGGCCGGGAATACTTTTAACTGAAATAATGTTTAGTGACGCTCCCAACTTTCAACACATATTCCATTAGCACTCTATTTGACAATTTTTTGATGATGTGTAATAAAATATTAGAGTGCCACCAAAAAGTATGCTGAAAGTTGGGAGTGTTACTAAACATTTCCTCAGTTGGAAGTATTGTCAGCCAACATGTTAAAGTTGGGGGTATTTATATCCAGTAACCCTACTTTAAATGAGTCGTTAAGGTTGGGAGTGAGGAGATCAAGTGAGATGTGTTTTCAGGGGTGAGGGTAGGGTAGGGTGTTGGTATTTAGTGTAATTGTTAACTAAAACAATCATAATAAAAAATCAAACGAATTATGTGGAAAATGTACACTTATTTGATTTTATTATGGTTTTAGGTATTCAAAAGCTTATTGGTTCATAGTGGAAAACCTAAGCAATAGAAGTTTCAAGAAACAACACGTTATTGGTAGGGTTCTAGGAACAATATCTCTTGCTATGGTCTAAAAAATTCAACAGAATTTTAACTTTATTGATACTTATTCAAAAATCCATTAGCAAAATGTAGCAATATGTTGGGATTTTAAAATATGTTGTATTATTAAAATGTGTTGTGTTAAAGTGTGAAAAGAAAAAAGGAAAAAGAAATTAGAAAACTTTCATCTATCAATTCATTTGTCATGAATTGGTTATTAACTAAGTCATGAATTGGCTTATTAATGGACATGATGGCAACCTTTAATATGCCATGACTACATGTATAAATAGAGACATTTGGTCTCTTGTTTTCTTGGCTAGTTTTTTAGAAATCTATACACAAATTGAGACATACACACAAGTTTCAAAGGTTCTCAACATAAGTATATACTTTGTTGAGGACATCAACAACCTACAAGATCGATTCCTCGTGTTAAACACTCTAGTTTCAGGTAACGTTTCGGGTTTTCGGTTAACTCCGGTGTCACACCCCCACCTCTCGTCACCTGAGATGATGTCATTCGTCACTCTGAGAAGGTGGTGGAAGCATAGTGGCGATGTCTCAGAGATGAGGTGTGACTTACTTGATCCGATATCATAGCACACAGATTAACTTAAAGTAAATATATTACAAGGATCGTCATTACATTCAACAATACAGTTCACAAACTAAGTTTATTACACAACTGACTTATTTATTTACAAGTATATCAAGTGCATCCTCACCCGATGGTCACTGTCTTCCTACAAAAGTTTTAAGTTTAAAAGATCAGCACAAAGCTGGTGAGTCCGTAAAGTTCATGTTCAACAATATGATATGTAAGTTCTCAAAGTGTTCAGTTCAAATAACCATGGGACCCGTATCTAGTTCCTTTCGGACGTGACTCTACGATCTTCGAAGACATTACTTGCTGGTAATATCTTATGCCTCATTGTCTTAATGTCTATCACAACATTAAGAAGTTGTAAAAACAGATAACAAACATTTACACCAAGGGGAGTTGCAAGCTCCCGGAAAATGGGTTGTCAGCCGATAGTACTATCATTGTTTTCTGTTCGGCCCACACGGGTTTACTAGATACAGTTCAGAAATGAGGACTTTCAAGTTTTGTGATAGAGTTTTGTTCTACAAAAACAATCCCATGAAATCCACAAGTTCTCAACAGATCACATGCAATCATATAGATAACAGTGATACATATCATATGTTCAAGAAAGGTTTCATAATGATTCCCCGATGTTTGTAAAACATTAAAAATAAAAGGGGTTGTACGAAACTCACCTGATAACTTACAAGTAGCGGAATGTCATGCAAACTGGTAATAAAGAGGTGATTATGCATTTATTTATGTTTAATGAGTTATTTATGTTTTAATTTACTGATTAGATCTTTCTGAACGTCCAATGTCAAAGACATTGTCTTAAAAGTCATCAAACCGATATTAGGTTTTTAATTAGTTAATTTAATGTTATATCATACAATGTATGATAATGTAGGAACCTATAGTGATTCAGGTTCCTAATACAAGGTTGATGACACACTTGATTAATCAGAATAATCTTGGATTAACCAAATAGTTAATGTTGTTGATTATAATGCTAAAACAGTTTCTAGACAGATTAATGGCTTAGGAATGATAAATCCTTGTTATTGATTACCCAAATATCATGAAATATAACAATGTAGCATTAGAATAGGTTTAATAACCATGTTTAACATACTAATCTGATTGTTATCATAAACATCAGATAATCGTTCCAATGAGTATGTTAATGATTGTGATTAGTTTGAAACACTTGGATTTAACCTTGCATTTCAAAGATTAATCAAACTAATCACCTACATTGTCACAATCAAATGGTTTAAACCATTATAATCATAGTTATGATTTCATGCAAACCGAGCATTACAACGGATCAAAACAAGGATTTACACATTAAAACATCATGTTCTTCGTTTATAATCAATCCTAGCCATCATCTAGGCAATAATCAACAACCCTAACTACATCATTACGTTCAAAATCAAGATCTAATCAACCATTATCAAGCTAGAAGGTTAAAATGAACCGTTACCTAATCTGACGGATTTCTGCGCGTAGAACAACGATCAGGGCTTGTAGATACGATCATTGGTGCGATCTGGATGTTTAGACACAATTGAAATGGAGTTTAGATGCTAAAGATGAGTATTTGGTCGTCTGCAAGTGAAGAGAACTTGAGATGGTAGAAGAATAAACTTCTGGATGCAAATCTGATCTTTTAAAAGCATCCACCGCCTCAAAGCACGCAGGGCGCACCGCCCCAGGTGGGTGTGTGGCCCGGGGCGTACCGCCCCAGCGTATTTTGGTCAACTTTTTGGTTTTATCTTCGTTTCGCTATTCCGGACAATCCGTAACTCCGTTTCGCGCACGGTTTTCGCCCTCGTTCACCATTTTTTGCATACTATCAACCTGTAATAATTACAATCATCAAATCAACATGGATTTCTAGAACGACCAAATTTGGTCATGCCATCGATGACGTAATTCTCAACTGCAATTGTCACATCCGGCAGTACATACTGCTTTGGCTGTTGTACCCTGTGAAACAGTCGGGTTCACCTGGGTAGCCCGAAATCTGTTTCAAGAGGCCTCTGTTGAACAGAATTCATCAGCCACCGAACTCGTTTTAATTCGTTTCATCTTATGCTATACTTATTCTAATTTAAATTTTAGAACTTGTTTCATCCTGTACTATATTTCTTTCTTGTAATTTAAATTTTAGCACTTTTATGTTTCTTGTAATAATGTATTTTCATTGTGTATTTTCTCTGAATTGTAATTCGAGTAATTGAATAATAAAAGTATTTGTTAATTTTGTTAACGGTGTTCCTACACAATATATGTTTAAGTTTGAAAATTTAAATTTGCCTCTTTAATTTTTAATACGAGAAACTTCACTCGGTCGTACACAACTTCCTCTTGTTCACCACATCAAAGATATCTATTCACACTTGTTTTTCATTAATTTTTTGGGTTTTATTCGGTTCAGAAATTTAGAGTGTATCATTGGATTATTTTAATCTGAAAGTGATACACAATTCTTAGAATATAGATTATTTTGTGTGATTTCGAATATGTGTTTAGTATACATGTATCTTTATATAAATTATTAAATTATAACAAATTAAGTTGTATCTAAGATAATATATATGAGAGAATGGTCGTTCTAAGAATTAAAATTTATAAATTTGGGGTTTGAGTTTCAATTTTATAACAGTTTCAATACTAATTAACATTGCCTTTTTATTATTAAATTATAATAAAATAACCAAAATAATATTTATGACAAAATGAATTATTCTTATAATTAACTCTTTTAATATAGGACCATTTTTGTAAGTACTATAAAATAAAACTTTGAAATCTAACCCTAGCCTGCCACCCTCTCCTTGCTTATGTTTCTTTATACACATCATATCATCACCACACCATCATACCACGAATCATCTAAAACTAGAGATAACCGTAGCCTATTATGAACTATCACCATGCCACCACCATTGTGCTCCACATATACCCTTGCTAGCGATTCCAATAGCACGACCATCTTGGACTAGCCACCATACCATCACTTCCACACCTAATCACCATCACCACTCTATTACAACATTGCCACTCGAATCTTAATGGGCGAAGCTATTTAGGGTCATCCCCCACTTTTTCCGTCCGTAGTGTTAATTTTTCGACCGAAATGTTATTTTTAATTAAAAATAATGGTTTCGTCCCCTCATTTCAAAAAGTTAACATGTATTTTGGGTTGCAAAAATTTTGGCCCCCCCCCCCCCCCCCCCCCCCCCCCCACTTAGTTCAAGCTCCGCAACTGCCAATCCTCACCATTTTCGTTGTTTGCCATCCTTCATTACCAACTCCAATATTTTACGATTGGAAAAGGTGTGTTGTTGATGGAGGTAGAGTCTTACGGAAGGGCAAACCTCAAAACGATTGGAAAATATTGGAGACGATGCACTTATCTCCATCAAACATCCGTAAACGTTGTTTATTTCTCCAATTTCATAAAAGGAGTAAACCTCAAACCAAAAATTCTCCCCCCTACACAATGTGATATTGAACAAGCCTATAAAAATAGGGAAATTAAAGCAAGCCTATGTTCTAAGGGTGTTTAACGAATCAAATTTCAAATAACTTGAATATTGTGAATCAAATAATTTTAAATTTTGAATTTTTGAGTTGGATTTGTATTTGAATTCGAAATTCGATTCCATTCGCATTCAAAATTCGAATTTAATTTGATTTGAGGCTGATGGTTAAGATATGAGAAATTAACAAGTTGGTGTATGCGAGTTTGCAATTACATGAAAATAAAAGTACATACACATTACGTATGTTATTTTAACTAAATTATACCTCATCTAAGCTAAACAACTAATCATTTAACGTTAAAAGGAAGATTCGTTCGGATCGACATCAGAGTCCAAACTGTCATGTGTAGTATCTTATATTTTACCAATCAATGGTTTTAGTTTGTAAATAAAATTGATATCATAATTCACATAAAATCAAACACCCCATATATTTCTTTTTATATAAAACTTTATGTAGGAAAAATTATGACACATCAGGTGCACTCGATAGCCTCTCAGGATGCATACATCAAGATCTCATATTAAAATAACCCATTCACCCATTTGTCACCTGACTTGATACTTTAAAGGCTAATGTCAAGACTAGAGAAACTTGGTGCGTACAAAATTCAATTGAAAAGAAAAAGAAAATAATACAAGTTGCTAAACTAATCATATCACGTGGAGATTGCGATGTTTAAAGTTTGAACCCTTAATATAGACAAGTATTGGAGTGGGTAGATCACTGCTAAATTGTGTGACCATCACCTTTTATGACAATTTATTGGGCAAGACAATGTCTGAATTATTATACAAAAATCCACTATTGCAAAAATCGGCCTCCAAGACTGAGTACTCGCTCTAAGGAGTTGTTCCGAGGCCGAGTAGTTCCTAAGTATTACCCGAGTACTGCCCGATTACTCGCTCCAAAAAACTATTCCAACTTGACAGCGCCTAACGACTTTTGCAACCTTGCAAAAATCTCGCATGAGCGTTTCTGACTTGGAGGCTCTCCCTAGAAACCATTTTGAATAAAAGTAATGTTTGCATTTATCTTAATCTCATACCTAATTATTAGTAAAATTTTACTCTTTATATTTGTTTAATCCAAGATGACAGTCGACACAAGTTAGTTGTTTTAATTTGTGCTCGTTAACACTTTACATAATAAGCATAAACCAAAGGGCATTTGTTCTAATGGTACCAAGGTGTGTTAAAAGGTGTCATCTCTGAAATAGGTTGAGAGTTCTAGTCTCATAGTGGACAAAAGGTGGAAAAAATTTGTTGTTCAAAAAAAAACATAATAAGCTTAAGGTGACGGCCTACTTTTCTTTTCATTATTATTTTGTTTTTCTACTATTAATGACTTGCGTACTTGTATAGTATAGTACTCTAAATCTCACATTTTTTTATTTACCTAAACCATTTTGAAACTCTAAAATTCTTTTCAACACGTAGTTGTTGCAAGTGATGACGTCGCTATTGTTACTGATGTGGCGTTGAAATGCTTCTACAAGGCTCTTTTTTGCTACGTGACGATAAAATATTTAAGTCATTTTATTATATAATTATGGGGAAAAGATGATTAAAATGTCAACCGACAAGCACCATTTAATTTTAACCCCATGAAGCCCCAAGTCCAACCGTTCAAATCAGACTACCAAAAGTATGCAATACAATGAATTGGTTTTACCATAATAAGTCTTCGGATGATAAGTTTTCTTTATAACGGTGGACAGGCCGAATAACCAGCGAACCGGCAAATTGTATTCGTTAGCCGTAAAAAAATTATCATAAAAAAATAAGTAAAAAATCCATTGTTGTTAGCCTTACTGTTAACGAACCCGCAAAGATGTTAAGAAATAATAATTAAAAAGTAAAAAATAAAGGATTTTTTTTAATCAAGAGATTTTAACAATGAAATAAAAATTAAAGTTAATTACACGGATGGTCACTGTGGTTTACCAGATTGTACCAATGGCCCCTAACTTCAAAAAATTACAACGGTGACCAAATACTTGCAAAGCCTTAAAACGAAACCGTTATTGTTATCAAATATTACAAGATCCATACATTTTTTTAAAATATATAAATGTTGGCCGGTAGTCAAATTATAACATGCAACGTATAGTATTTTTCAAACATGATCAAGATATTATTTAAAAAACATCGAGTCATATGTTTACATCAAAGGTTTTGCATAGATTTGGTTCAAGAACATTAAAAATGCAAAAAAAAAAAACATAAATTCAACTAAAAACCTCTTTGTCATCCTCTCCCCCACCCCATTTTCCCAAACCTAAAAAAAAAGAAAATCAAGCAAAATACAACAAAAAAGAGTGGGCAGACTTGAGAAACCTACAAAAGGATTTGTAAATTTGGATTCATCAAGAAACTTGATAGCAAAAGGGATTGATTATATGAACATAATACCTTTAGATTGACATGAGTTCTTATTCATTTGCTGCATTTTCTTCAATCTTTTGCAGGTCCATCGCCTTCTTCGTTTTTTTTCAATTGATTTGATGATGAAGATAATGATACACCAATGTTCTTGATCCCTTCAGCTAACCCATCATCATTTTCGTTTTTCGATTTGGTTTCTTTGATTACCTCCATTGCCTGTATACCCTTTTCAATGCTATCAGCCTGCATGCTCATCATTGTTATTATATATATCTTCTTTTTATTTTTTTGAATATTATTATCATTTCCTCCAATGTTCTTGACACCTACTACATCATCATTTTCTTTCTTCAACTTAGTTTCTTCCATTACTTCCATTGCCTGGATACCCTTTTCAGTCCTACCAGATTGCTTGATTTCATCATCTCCATTGTTGTGATTATGAATATTATCAATATCTCCACTACTGTTCTTGAGCGCGTCATCATTTTCTTTCTTCAATTTAGTTTCTTCAATTACTTCCATAGCCTCGATACCCTTTTCAATGCAATCAGACTGCTTGATTTCAGCATCTCCACCATTATTATCATGATTCTGATTATTATTGTTATTATTATCCTCCGAATGTTCATGGGTTTCTTCCATAACCTCATTATTATCCTCCATTGATCGACCATAACCCCGGCTCTCACTTTCATTTTCAGAATCATTCTCCACAACCTCTTCGTTTAATCTTTCACCACCCCGACTCTGTCTTTCAAGAAACTGCTGCAGCTCATCCTCAGATCATCAAACTCCCTCTCCATCAAGAACAATCTTTCTCAATATCAGGTTTTCTTCTTCCAGTTGAGCAATATGGGTATCTTGATCGTCAACCCTATTCTCCAACAGATAGCTGCTATGATCAGCACCACTGTAGTTGGGATAAATCATCTCAAACCGGCTCAAATCATGATCTAACCTTCTTTCTACCTCAACATGTTCCTCCACATCACTCTCACTTGATCCACCTTCTTCTTCTTCATCATCCTCTGGTGCATCCGCTTCATTTCCTGGTGATCTGAGCCTGATTAAACCTTTCATTGACCATACCCATCAACACCCCATTCTTCTTTAGCCATGTCTACCAAAACCTCTCTAGATGGAGAAAATATAGGTGTCGGAAGCACAGCAGGTGTCACTGGACATGGTGATACTAGCGATGTAATGCCGCCAGCTTTCTTGGCGCGTATTAGAAAAGACGTGGTGTTTCTTGGCGCATAAGGAGCTGATCGACCACCATGATTGAATTTCTTCTTTGGAAAGTATCTTCTAGCTTCAAACGATTCTGTTGCTGCAATTCATTCAGCGTAGGCGGGTTATACGCACCACCACCCACCACTACCACCCATACCAAGACCACCAGTGTTATTGCTAATGCTACTAACCTACACCCATAACTGGCAACTCTTTACGAATGTTATTGTTCCACTTATCATTTCCTTTCTTCCCCTTCCAATTCTTGTTATTTCTTGGTCCCATCGGCTTCAATGAAGCTGAAGGAATACCGGAAGGATTCAAATTGAGGTTTGAAATTTCATTGTTCCACTTGTGGCGGAGGCCACATCCCGTAGCCACCACCGCCACGGTGGTTCAACTGTGGTTGATTCGCCATCATTTGCGAAGGATTCATCAACTGATTCACAAACATCTGCGAGTTCTGATTATTCATTATCTGCTGTGGCTGACTCATCACCGGCGGCAACTGCTGACCCATACTCATCATCTGCGACTGATTCGCCATTTTCGATTGATTCATCATCGGCGCCTGATCCTTCATCTCGATCCCAACTTAATCAGTCTGTCTACCGTAAACAAGTCCTGAGAGATTCAAATATCCAAATTAACGAGATCCAAAAGGACACCAAAAGTAAAATTCAAAAACCCTAGGGTTCCGATCTCAAGATCCTGAAACAATACGATAATTAACAAACAAATATCGAGATTAAAGATGAAAGAGTGGTAAAATTACCGATTTAGAACGAGAAACATCAAGTATCAAACCAGATTGAACAAACCCTAAACCTAGCGAAAAACAACGACTGAATCTCGATAATCACGAATAATTGTGCGATCTAACACAAACAGAATTAAGATTTAACAAATTTCAAACAGTAATCGTTGATTCGATTTTATGATTATCAAGAACTTTGTTTAGGTCTCGTTTTAAGAATCAATACGGGTAGCGTTTATGTGGAGGCGATGAATGGATGAAGGGTATTTATAGACGGGTGATTGATTAGATCCACGGTTTAGAATTGTGTCTTTGATTGGACGGTTGGGATTGGCGTACGTGCGAGCCTGAGTCGGTTATGGTTTTTTTTTTTTTTTTTTTTTTTTTTTTTTTAAATATGGTAAATTGGAAAGTGAAAAACTGAAATAGAGTAGCCATTTTGTAATTTACTTGTTTTAGAATGCAATCAGCTTTACAGTTTTAACTTCGAGTAGAAATGTTATATAAGGATTCATTTTAAAAACCAACAAATTGTAAAAACTAAAAGAATTTCTTACTTATCATCCTCTCGGATCTCATAAAATATCGACGATTATAGCCTTGATGATTAATAGCCATAAGTTTTAAAGGGTATAAAAGTATTTCCTTGAAAATATGGGAATTTACCTTTATACCTTCAAATTTGTGGCTATAAATGGTTCTTTTAGTTCTTAACTTTAATTGGTTCTCAATTGAACATCCCCCATATTATATATATGGGATGAAATTTTTTACACCATCATCTTTTACTACAACTATATAACTCATTTCAATCAATCATAAACTTACACATAATCTTTTCATTAAAATATTAAAAAGAGCATTATAGTCATTTTACATTTATAAGTTTTTCCCCTCTTTTTTAAACATTAATAACTTTTTTATAATATATTATTTTTTAAAAAAAATTGCACAATTATATTCGTCTCATTTTTCTCTTTAATTCCGTTATAGTCTCGACTAATTTTTTTTACTTTTTTTAGATGCCCTATATTTACATCATTGTAACGAGCTTAAATATAACAAATTTATTTGAAATTTTTTTAAAAATGATAAATTACAGTAATGTAATTTACATTGACGCAATTATCGTGATTTAATTTACATTGACGAAAAAATTCGGTCTCGGTTTTTTCGGTTAATTTGGTTCCGGTTCGGTTTTTTTCGGTTAATTTGGTTCCGGTTCGGTTTTTTTCGGTTAATCATCCCTAATTTGTAACGAGCCTAAATACAACAAATTAGTTTGAATTTTTTTCGAACAATGATAAATGCATCACTATAATTATCATTGTTAGAGAAAAAAATCAAAATAATGTGTTATATTATATCACTGTAATTTATCATTGTAATTATCATTGTTAGAGAAAAAATTAAATAATGTGTTATATTACATCACTGTAATTATCATTGTTAGACAAAAAATTCAAAAAAAAATGTGCTATATTTATGCTCGTTATATCGATGTTAATAATGAACATAAGAAAAAAAAAATAAAAAAACTAGTCAACATTATAACGGGAATTAAAGAGAAAAGTACATCACTGTAAATAATGTGTTACGTCACCGTTAATTATGTCATTGTAAATACTTCATTTTGTGTTACATTACTGTAATTCACCTTTGTTAGAAAAAATTTCTAATTAATTTGCTATCGTTAAGCTCGTTACAATGATGTAAATACATGACATCAAAAAATAAAAAAAAACTAGTCGAGACTATAACGAAATTAAGAGAAAAATGAGACGAGTATAATGGTGCAAACTTTTTAAAAAAAATATATAGTATAAAAAAAGTTATGAATGTTTAAAAAACAAGGGGGGTAAACTTTACATAAATGACAAATGTCCTAAATGCCTTCATACTAAAAACAAAGAACTGACACGTGGCACGATCCTATACACTTACCTTTTTAAAGTAACCATTGGATGAGGGTTATGTAGTTGTAGCAAAAGATGATGGTTATAAAAAATTTCATCCCCTATTATATATATATATATGATGGGATTTTTTTATATAACACTCATCTTTTCCAACAACAACATAACCCATTTCAACCAATAACAAAGTTACACATAAGCTTTAATTAAAATATTAGAAAAGACATCATAGTCATTTTACCTTTTATAAGTTTCCCCTCTCTTTTTAAACATTAATAACTTTTTTATATTATATTATTTTTTTAAAAAAATTGCACCATTATATTGTCTCATTTTTCTATTTAATTCAGTAATAGTCTCGACTAATTTTTTTACTTTTTTAAATGTCATATATTAGATCATTGACGAACGGAAATATATGAAATTTATTTGAATTTTTTCTAACAATGATAAATTACAGTGATGTAATTTACATTGACGTAATTACCGTGATGTAATTTACATTGACGTAAAATTCGGTTTCGGTTTTTTCGGTTACGTTAATTCGGTTTCGGTTCGGTTTTTTTCGGTTAATTTGGTTCGGTTCGGTTTTTTCCGGTTAATTCGGTTTCGGTTTCGGTTCGGTTTTTTTTTTGGCTTTTTGCTCATCCTAATTTGTAATGAGCCTAAATACAACAAATTAGTTTGAATTTTTTTCGAACAATGATTAAT
>SZYD01001593.1:0-33923 GCA_009363875.1 Mikania micrantha | reverse complement strand
TAAGATTTTGTGCCCATTCCTGTTTTATCTCCCAGGTTGAACCGCGTACCGTCACTGAAGTTTTAAAGGAAGAATCGTGGGTTGATGCCATGCAAGAAGAACTCCTATAGTTCAAGAAATTAGGAGTCTGGAAACTTGTTGGCAGACCAAAAGGTGCAAAAGTCATAGGCACTAGATGGGTTCTTATGTGCAAAAAGGATGATCACGGGATCATAGTTAGAAACAAGGCATGTCTGGTGGTTCAAGGGTTCAGACAGATTGAAGGGTTGGATTATAATGAAGTGTTTGCACCAGTTGCTCGACTTGAAGCAATTCGTATATTTCTTGCATATGCATCATTCAAAAAGTTTAAAGTCTATCAAATGGATGTCAAGAGTGCATTCCTTCATGGTGTGATCAGTGAAACGGTGTATGTCAGTCAACCTCCCGGGTTTGAGGATCCATTGCATCGTGACCAAGTCTACAAGCTAGACAAGGCTTTATATAGATTACATCAAGCACTGTGTGCATGGTATGAGACACTCTCCAATCACCTTCTGAACAACAGGTTCAGAAAGGTGTCATTGGCTGTACACTGTTTATTCTAGAAAAAGATGGTGATCTACTCTTGGTACAAGTTTATGTGGACGATATCATCTTTGGTTCCACGAATGACTATCTATGCAAAGAATTTGAGAAGGTTATGAAGGAGAAGTTCGAGATGAGCTCAATGGGAGACATGAAATTCTTTCTGGGATTACAGGTAGATCAGTCTGAGGCAGGCATTTTCTTTCATCAGACCAAATATGTTGGTGACATACTGAGCTGGTTCAGTATGTCAGATGTGAAACCTGCTGGTTCCCCGCTAGCTGTTAATCACGGGATAACGTAAGATGAAAAGGGGAGTTAATAGATGCTACTCTGTACCGAGGAATGATTGGATCTCTGATGTATCTAACTGCTTCTCGCCAGACATCATGTTCGCCATATGCTTGTGTACTCGTTATCAATCTAAACCAAGAATGTCACATCTGATTGCTGTGAAACGGGTTATGCGTTATCTGAAGGGTACACCGGATCTTGGATTATGGTACCCTAATGATGATAATTTGATCTTACTGCATACAGTGATTCAGATTATGGTGGATGCAAGAGAGATTACAAGTCAACGTCGGTGGGATGTCAGTTCTTTGGAACTCGCTTAGTTACCTGGCAGTGCAAGAAGCAGACGTCAGTGTCTACTTCAACCTATGAAGCTGAATATATTGCTGCTGCTAGTTGCGGTTCTCAGATCATCGGATCCAACAGCAACTCAGGGACTATGGGTTACATTTTTCTAACACCCCTATATATGTTGATAATACTGCTGCCATATTTGTCACTAAAAAATCCGGTCCAGCACTCAAAAACAAAACACATCGACATTAAATATCACTTTATACGTGATTGTTTTAAAAAGAAATAAATCGATGTTATTAAAATTCACACCGATCACCAGAAAGCCGATCTTTTCACAAAAGCTTTTGATAAATCCAGATTCTTATATCTGTTATCGGCTAATGGTGTTTCCAAAAGGATGAAGTCATTCTGGAAGAATCACCGAGGAAGAATATCCAAAGTATACATCTGCTGAGGTCCTACATTTACTGATCAGTTTGATCAAGCTACTGAAGATCTACTGATCATATACTTGTAAGAACAGGTTGAGGTTAGTAAAGCTGAAGCTGATGATCGTAAAAGAAGAAAAGAAGAATGGAAGGCCTATTGGGAGGTCTTGAAGAAATAAAGCACAAAAAGATGACAGCTACGCACAAAAGGTCTACAGAACCAAAGGCTACAAGGCTGGAGGTCAAATCTTGAGCTGGGCATACTTTCATGATCTTGGGTGCTACGCAGTGAAGAGGGAAAGAGGCATTGACTACTTTAAGCATCCTCAATGTTTTAAGACGTTGCCCGGTTTCGAAGTCAATCAATTAGCACATCTGAGGATGCTTTATAGCGAAGATTCTGGAATGTCGGCCTGGTTTTCTCGACAAATTCAGTACGAGTACAGGAAGAGATGGGTAAACTTCCAGCCCAACAGCCTGAAAGATATTATCTGCCGGAGATAGATGGAGATACCCGGAAACACAAAGTAATCCTGAAGTGGCTTCCACCAAAAGCCATGAAGAAGATTCCTCTAGGGAAAATGCGTCAAGACTTTATAGAGGGCTTCCGATGGTGGTACGACGACGGGCGAAGTGGAGAGGCTGTAATTGTTATGTGCAAGGAGAAGAAATGAGAGACTGAACGTATATTTTACCCGATGTGGTTGACTAACTTTTCACGCAACGATGTCAAAGCTTTATTTCGACACCAGATATTTTTTGATGTACAAGACATGGAACAAGCACTTCAGTTCATGAGGGTGATTAGAATCTGCATATGCTTAAGGGTTCATGCTGGAGCAGATTGAAAAGCCATCTCTGACAAGCTTTTGAAGAAAGACACTTCAAAGAATTGAACTAGGTCCAAGGGGGAGTTTTTAGATGCACTAAATGTCCCTAGTTCGATTTGGTACTATCCATTATGTAAAGTTCATGTTTTTAATGGAATTTTTCTTTCTTTATTGATTCTCAATGTTTAATTTTGATTATATGATTGTATGTTTTAGTTTATTAGTGTTTGAGTATGAGATTTAACCATTCTGGCGAGTGACTCTACGAATGAAGTCATTCGCCGAATGAACGCCCTAGCGAATGACATAGGTGAGCGAATAAGTCATTCCCTGAATGACTCATTCGACTGACATGTCCATTCGACATAGTCATTCGCCGAATGAGCTGCTTCGGCCACTCATTCGGCCGAATGACTACAGTCTATAAATACAAGTTCAAATCGTTTCAAACCTAACATTCCAGAGCCCTCCTTCTTCCCAGAGCACCTAGTGTCAAACCCTAGAAGATCTGAGCGGCCATTGCTTGTCCAAGTTCGATTCTCAACCCGTGGTGTTCGATTCACTCTCAAACGTCCATCCTACACCTTCGGATCACCACGGTTGCTGTTGGTCTAGACTGGAAAACCCTGGATTAGGATTCCGCACTATTCTAGAGGCTGTCGAGTAGATATCCGTTGGAATCGGATTGTTTCCGAGCTCCTTTTTGGTCCTACAGGTCTTGTTCATTCTTATGTATACCTTACGTTGGATTATTCAATTTGAACAATCTAAGTTGGTTATACAATTGCATGAAGTTTTACTAGGTGTTGGTAGTTGACACATAAGATCAACATACCCATACCTAGTTGTTTTCTTGATCTCCATAGATCTCAACTTGTTTCTTTCGTACTCTTTTGACACCTATAATCAGTTAACAACCCTTAGGTTGTTGTGATTTATAGGAAACATACCTAGTTTATTTCCTTAGATATCATTACGTTTAACTTTGTGTTATTAGGTTTTTTAGTTAACACTTGTAACTTGTAACCAAATCCTTGAACCTTAACTATTGTTACCCTCTTTGTACATGATTTTACATAATAATACTCATAGGAAATAATACTATTTGATTGACCAAACCTACGTTTAGATTGTTTTATAGTAGTTTATAAGATTTTTGAGATCAAAAACCTTAAATTCGATGGTTTAGAAAACCGGCTAACACAACAAAGGATCCTTATGTACCCTTGTTGTAAGCCCCAAAATCCACATACCCATAACACGTGTTTTAAAACACCCTCAGATTTAGGTCCCAGATTTTTCAAAATAAACATCTATTTTAACCTCCCAAAATAACCCAACATTTCACCAAAACATATATAGTTAGGTCAATTCTACATTTAAAAAAACTCATTACAATAGTAACAAAAGTCGTCAGGTTTCAACCAAAACACATTCGATCCGATACTTCATACAATTCCGATCACGTGCGCCATCACCCTTAAGTTCACCTACAAAACACCACATTTAAATCACCATCAGTTTGTTAGAAGTATGTAAGAACACCTATGTATACTTTTTGGTTCATAACGGATGGTTGTTAGATTCTAAAACGCGATTAAACAACCAAGACGAGTGATTTGGGACACCCCCAGCCATAGCGTATGGCCTGACCATATGCTATGGTCTTTTCAAACAGAACCCTCCAATCGTAGCTTATGGCATGACCGTAGGCTACTACCACCTTAACAGAAGCATTCAGCCATAGGCTATGCCCAGGGCACAGCTTATGCTCCTTACACATACCAAATATCATTTTTTTCCCGTTTTACACCCCCGTAACCACCCCGGATCGTATCAAACCTTTTGTTTCTCCTAAATACATCCCATAACACCTTTGAAACATAACTACCATGTTTCAAAACATAATTTGGTGTTATAATTAAGTTAATCACCAAACGATTTGTTAAACAGGTCATTTATAACTAAACCCATTAACTACATAAATTTTCACCCAAAACTAATGGAACTTCCATTTCCCTAAGGACTTCCATTTGTTACATTAATTCAACATTTTCAACACATGAAATGCATATTCATAAATACGTTAAAACACAACTAAAGTGTTAGACTCTACAACCACCAATATTTAAATTACGATTCACGCCACTTCCTTAAGACTTCCTTTTTCACCAAGGATTCTCAAGGTAATCAATGACACCACTTGTGATTTACTTAAACACCATAGATTCACCATGGGAAGATCACACCGCTTGTGATTCAACCCAACTCCAAATTTACATCACTTGTAAATTCTTTGACCAATCTAAGTCAAACTTCAAATAAGAAGTTCACACCACTTGTGAATCATTCTTTTTCTCCACACCAATGGAAAACATACAAATTTACAATAACTAAGCAAATGTAACAACTATTGCATATTATTGACAAACAACATATACACAAACACTGTAACATCAGTGTCGGAAACGTCACCGGAACAGTGATCTCAATAGTAACATGAACAGTAATCAGGTACAAACTATACGTATTTCAGTTTATGTCATATTCATATCATGTATCATTATCATTTCGTTTTATCAAAGAGCCAATTCTGAATCATTTCAGAGAAACAAAACTCAGAAACATGGTTCATCAGTCAGATAATAATCTGATGATACAGAATCATCATGTGACTATTTGTTAGGATTTTATTACATATAATCGTATGTGAGGCTTTACAGAACAAAACAACGGATGTTGTTACGTGAAGGGTAATTCGACGGATTATTCGTATAGGTGACGATATATACGAATATATCTGAAAGTTTAACGTTCTAAATGACATCTAATAATTAGAAAACCATATTGAAAAGTATAGTTATCGTTGTGTTTGTACGGGTGACGATTCGAACGAATACGCGCGACGACTATACGATTCGATTTTAAACAGTGAATTAACTATTTTTGGAAATTTAAAATAAATGGAAAATATTTAGTTAATTTACTATGAATAACCACCTAAAATAATTTTATGAATTCTTGCTTTAAAAGTGAGGAGTTTCGTTATGAAAATGAAATGAAAACGACATTTTACGAGAAACCGAGCAAAACCGAACGAATCCGAACGAACCCGGGTATGTCTAAGCCATTTAATCTGGCATTTAATACCACAACCACCACCACCAATCAGCCTCTCTCCTCTATCTTCATTCTCTCTCTCTCTTCTTTTCCTCTCTAGAAACCATAGCCATAACTTCACCATTTCTTCACGAAACCGAACGTTTTTGGTGTCAAAACGACCACTACATCGCGTAGAACTCGAAAGTACAACAAATCTAAGCTTTCAACCATCTGATTCGAGGTAACATCATGTAAAAGTTTCGGTTTTATGGTTTTGAAAACCCTAGACTCGAGCTCTTTGACAACCGGCCAACCCACTTCAAACCCTTAGGAAATCACCACGACACACACTTAGAAGAAGTTAGGGACTTGTTGCACTCCATGGGTTAGCCATTTGATCGAAGGTTGGGTCTGCCATTGATGTGGGACTTGAAGGGGGCCGAATGAAGGGACCCAGCTCAACGAATGAGCCATTCTCCCCCTTTTTGGCCGAATGGCCAAGGGCCACCCTCCTTCGGCCTAGGTTCTTTCGCCCTTACCCTCTTTCGGTCAAAGCCTCACCCAAAACAAAGCCACTCGCCCATCCTCATTCGATCGGCCTGTGCCAGTCGGCTAATAGACATTCGGTCGGGCCAGGGTACCATTTGCCCAAACCCTACTCGGCCAACCTTCGTTCGGATAAGGCCATGCGGCCAAGCCCTTCGGCCACTTCTTTCGCACCTCGTCATCATTCGGTCAAGGGCCTCAATCGGGGTACCACATTCGGCCATCACTTATTCGACCAACCTCTTAGTCGGTCAGGATGGGTACACATCATTCGGCCGAATGATGGGTGGATTATGGACTTCAGCCGGTGTATGCTATCTTGTGCATGGGCTACGTGTGTATGCATGAGAACCATGTGAGAGCATGCATGGGATTGGACTTCTTTGTGTGTGAATGAGAAATCTATTATATTTAACACTAAGGTTATCCTAAGGATTATGGAAGTTCAAACATGAGTTATTTAATGAAGGGTTAGTCTAATATACAAGGATATTATCTAAGGAAACCCTAGATCAGGGTTTTCATTAATAAGGGTTTTCATAAATCACCTGATAATCTATACGCATGTGTTGAAATCTATAGAGTTAAACACTCTTGGGTATCCATTGAGAATCTAAGATCAAGGTCTAAGGTTAGGGTGTCGATCTAACTAATAACACCTAATACCTAGACACTTCATAAGAACGTATAATTACCATAGATAGTTCAGTTGAACTATCTAGGATGGATTATACAAAGAATCAATCAAAGAATCATTCGCTAATCAAAAGGTTAGTAATTGAGCCCGAGGTTAATCCAATTGGATTAGCCCAAGCCCATCATGTGTAAATTACACTTTTCTTAAATTAATATTGTCCTAATAAAAGAAATTAAATTGTAAACTTTATTTAATTAAATTAAATAGTTTTGTTAAATGTTTAACTTAACATGAATTAATTTAAAAATGTTTTGATCAAGGATTTGTAATGATTAGTTATGGGATTAGGGTTACGAATGGGTCATTAGTAGATTAGTAGATAGAATCCTAGTAAACACATTAGCATTATAGGACACTTAGTTGAACACCGAGACCAAACCATAGAAACGTATCTTATAAATACTTATCGTATGCGAATCTTATTAAAATAACTCAGGTACTGAAGACATACAGTCTACAAACAAAGAGCGCGCATTTTGTGACAAATCATTTGCACAGCAACACAGGTGAGTTCATTGCCCGTTTTCTAAACATTTTTGTTTTCAAACGCGGGGCTGAGAAGCATGCGTAAACTTTTTATTTAAATATGTTTTACGTAAATGCTTTTATTTATTGTATGCTTATTATATACATGCTTATACTCCTCTACTCCTGTCTAGGTATTTGTTATGCAGAATTGAGTAACGAATTAATTAATTACTCTTATGAGTAATACCTTAATTCTAAAACTCTAAAACAACCCTTAGTCCATCAAATTCAATTCAAATAATCTAAACTCACTATGTAACCAAGAGAACTAAAGCTAAAGATCAAATTCAAGGGAATCTAATTCAGTGTGTGATTAATAAAATTAAGGATCCTATTCAAGAATCTATAATCATTGTGGAAATCATCGAATTCTAAAGATCAGACTCAAGGGAATCAAGAGAATCAAGGAAATCATAACCGTGGGTGAATCATTGAAATAATGAAATCATTAATATCTAATGAAATCATTAATGCTTAAGTTAAAGAGGATTTTAGTTGTATGTAAATGAAGACCCTGTGTAACACACGGAAAGTCCCAGCACAGTAGTAGACTCTTGTAGTGAAGCTATATGGGCATAACTAAAACGATCAAACGAAATCAATAGAACAAAGACGATCAAGAATCAAAGGATATCCTAAAGTCCCGACATGTACAGTAGGCCAGAGGGTCAAGCTGATATGGGCATCATGAAAGTCCCGACACATACAGGTAGACTCATTTTGGGTCGTGGCTGATATGGGCCACGTGTGAGACGGTACAACTTGGACAACCACCAACAATAATTCTAATTGATTGAGTCAAATAAGGCCCAATCATCATGTCTTATTTGTATTTAAATGATTAATTATTTATTTAATTAGCCATTTAATATTATATTTCTACAAGTGTTTTGGGTAATCATGGATACATGGTGAACTCAGGAAATCAGAGGTATTTCAATTTGTGGAAATCTATATCTATTATGAAGGTGAATGGAATGAAATGCTTAATTATCATTAACAACAATATGCTAAGTAGTCCAGTATGTGGTGGGACGGTGGCTGGGGCTTGTATCCTACATATGCCCTATATATATTACATACTTGATTGGATAGCATAGGTGGTCGTTGATGAGGTTAAGGTTGTCTTTTCAAGGGATCAAGGTAAACCTTTTCAGGGTAATCAAATGCTATGAATTAAATGTTATGGAATCAATGAGGTGGGATGAAACGTTTAATTATCATCAGGAACAATATATCATGTGGTTTGGTATGTGGTGGGATGGTGGCTGGGCTGGCTGTAAGTTCGACCCTACATACGCCCTATATATGAGCATATTGAGCTGTGGTATGTGTGGTTAATGGTGATGTTTAGGTTTTCATTCAAAAGTTTATTCAAATTCATTTTTATAAAACTACATGAACTCACCAACCATGTGTTGACTTGATCTTTTTGCATGACTTCTCAGGTGACGAACAAGTCAATTAAGAAGTTATTGCTTTTGGATTAGGATGCCAGATACAGGACCAAGTGTTTTTGGACCTGCATAATTTTGAAACACCATTCTACAAATTATTTTGTATATCTTGTGCAGATACAAGATAGAAGAATTATGATGTTGATAGTAGATTTACATTGTTAAATTATGTACTTCATTCAGCAATTTCTCATTTATATATCATGTGCAATGTAAATAATCTGATCATTCCGATTATCATTCCCGATATCGCGCCCCGGGAACCTTTCGCCTGACGGAAAAGTTGATCCATCCCACTGGATCGGGGTGTGACAGATTGGTATCGGAGCCATGGTTATAGAGAAATATAGGTCATGTTATTTAAACGGTTTGGCCTAGACTATATCCTAGTGACCCACATTTAGAGAACATAGGATTTGTATACTTGCATTATGTCCTTAACATTCGATCATTGCACTAACCAATAATTTTATTAGTTATGATCAGAATGCCGCCAAGAAGACAACCTCCCATGTTACCACCACCACAAGACTTAGCTCCACACTCGTCAACGCCATCACCAACTGACTCACCTCCTCCACCTCCTCCTCCCCCACGCAATCCACCTCCAAACCCGAACACAACTCAGATGCTGGATCCTACTACTGTTGCTTTAGCAACTTTACTAAGCAGTCAACTGACTAACCAGGTGAAGGAAGTGATACCGAATATGCTCAACCGTATTTGGAATGACAGCAACAACACAGGGCACTCATCGGGGGAAGCCAGTGGGAACACTAGAAATGCACCACACCATTCCTACAAGTCATTTGTGGGATGTAAGCCGCCTAGCTTTAGCGATACTGAAGGAGCTGTTGGATTAATCCAATGGATTGAAAAGATGAAGACCACTCTAGACATTAGCAGTTGTCCCGAGCACCACAAGGTTCATTACTCTGCGGGATCATTCAACAAGTGAGCTCTAACTTGGTGGAACTCACAGATCAAGGCTAGAGGAAGAGAAGAAGCGATGGCAATGCCATGGGAAGAATTCAAGACACTCCTGAGAAATGAATTCTGCCCCAAAAATGAGCTGCAAAGATTGGAGGTTGAACTGTCCAATCATGTTATGAAAGGAGCTGATCATTTGGGGTACACTACCTGCTATCATGAGTTGGTAGCCTTGGTGCCACACATGGTACCAACCCTGGAGAAGAGAATAGACAGATATGTAGGTGGACTTCCTGCCTGCATTCAGGGTTTACTTGTTGCAGCAAACCCTGTTACTTTGGAGTCTGCTACGAGTTTGTCTCGAAAACTCACTGATTTTATGGTAGCCTCTGGAACCTTGAAGAGGGAGGCTAACCCTGGCAAGCCCAAGGGAGAATCTTCCAAGAAACCTCATCACCACCAACACCCGAAGAAGAAACAGAAGACTATAAAGAACTACACTATGGCTACTCCACTCAATCAAGTAGTCATGGCACCGCAGGATGTGCACAAGAAACAGTATACTAGCCCACACCCTCTGTGTAATAAGTGACAGTATCATCATGCTGCAAGCAATCCCTGCCGTCACTACATGGGATGTGGAAGGAAAGGACACTAGGTCCAGAATTGCAGAATGACACCCAATCAAGCACTCAATAATGCTGCTTTAGCTCTCCCTCCAGCCAGAACAACGGTGGATGCTATACATGTGGCGAACAGGGCCACTTTGCAAAAAACTGCCCGAAGAAGGCACAACAGGCAGTTCCAGCACCCCATGGAAGAGCTTTTGCTATAGGAGCTCCAGCTGCAAGCCAAGACCCAAATGTGGTCACTGGTACATTTCTCTTACATGAGTTTTATGCATCTATTGTGTTTGACACTGGTGCGGATCAGAGTTTTATCTCTACCGACTTTGCATGCCAACTAGATTCTATAGAGGAACAATTAGATTCCCCTTACATCATAGAAGTAGCTAACGGGAAACATATGACAATTAGTACAGTAAACTTAATGGTCGTACATTCACCATCGATTTGATACCGATGGAGTTGGGTAGTTTCAACATCATTGTTGGAATGGATTGGCTTTCTTCTAATCGAGTGGAAGTCATATGTTCTGAAAAGCTGCTTCGAGTTCCATTGACGGATGATCGTGTATTGGAAGTTAGAGGGGATCAAACAAAACGAAGTGTCAAAATCATCTCTTGCATAAAGGCACGTAAGTGTCTACAGAAGCAGTGCGTAGCTCTCCTGGCTCATGTGGTGGAAAAGGATAAGGACATGAAAAAAGATTCAAGATGTACCTATAGTAAAAGATTATCCAGAAATATTTCCTGAAGACCTACCAGGTTTGCCACCTGCGCGACCGGTAGAGTTCCGTATTGACTTAGTTCCTGGAGCAACTCCTATTGCTAAATCTCCTTACAGGTTAGCACCTTCAGAGATGCAGGAATTCTCAAACCAACTATAGGAGCTACATGATAAAGTTTTTATCAGACCGAGCTACTCACCTTGGGGAGCTCCGGTTTTGTTTGTGAAGAAGAAAGACGGATTGTTTCGGATGTGCATAGACTACCGAGAGCAGAACAAATTGACTATCAAGAATCGGTATCCATTGCCGAGGATTGATGATTTGTTTGACCAGCTGCGAGGAGCACAATATTTCTCGAAGATTGATCTACGGTCCGGATATCATCAATTCAGAGTTCAAGACGAAGACATACCGAAGACGTCATTCCGAACCAGATATGGGCATTACGAGTTTATGGTGATGCCTTTCGGATTGACGAATGTACCCGCGGTTTTCATGGATCTCATGAACCAAGTGCGCAAGCCGTACCTGGATCAGTTTGTCATTGTCTTCATTGATTACATACTGATTTATTCCATGAGCAAAGCAGAGCACAAGCAACATCTTAGAAAGATCTTGGAGCTGTTAAAAGAAGAGAAACTTTAAGCGAAATTCTCTAAGTGTGAATTTTGGCTAAGAGAAGTTCAATTTCTGGGTCACGTAGCCAACAACGAGGGAATACACATAGATCCTGCCAAGATCGAAGCGATAAAGAACTGGGACACTCCGAAGACACCGACAGAGATCCGGTCATTTCTGGGATTGGCAGGTTATTATAGAAGGTTTATCTCAAACTTTTCTAAGATAGCTCTACCTCTCACCAAGCTAACTCAGAAAAGTGAACCCTTTGTTTGGGAGCAGAAACAAGAAGACGCTTTCCAAACCTTGAAGCAGAAATTATGTGATGATTCAATCTTATCTCTCCCAGAAGGCTGTGATGACTTTGTTGTGTATTGTGATGCCTCCCATCAGGGAATTGGTTGCGTGCTAATGCAGTGAGACAAAGTTATCGCGTATGCATCAAGACAGTTAAAGATTCATGAGAAGAACTACACTACTCATGATCTTGAACTGGGAGCTGTAATCTTTGCATTAAAGATTTGGATAATTGTTTATATGGCACTAAATGTACCATATTTACTGATCACAAGAATCTGCAGCATATCTTTGATCAGAAGGAGCTCAACATGCGATAGCGACGTTGGGTTGAACTTCTGAATGATTATGACTGTGTAATCAAGTACCATCCGGGTAAGGAAAATGTTGTAGCTGATGCCTTGAGCCTTAAGGAATGGGTCAAACCCTTGCGCGTCAGAGCAATGGGAATGACTGTGCAGACAAGGCTACGTGACAATATTATTCAGGCACAACAAGAATCAGTGGATAGAGAAAAGCTGAAGAAAGAGCTTGACTGTGGAGCAGAGAAACAGCTTGAAACAAAGCCTGATGGAGTTATCTACTACCAAGATCGTATATGGATTCTGACAGTAGATGAATTAGGAAGACTTATCTTCGATGAAGCACACAGGACCAAGTACTCTGTGCATCCAGGCGCTGATAAAATGTACCAAGATTTACGGGGATTTTATTGGTGGCCAGGAATAAAGAAAGACATAGCCGAGTACTTCGGTCGATGTCTTACGTGTGCCAAAGTAAAGGTGGAACACTAGAAACCATCAGGTTTACTGGAACAGCCTGAGATTCCGCTTTGGAAGTGGGAACAAATAGCTATGGACTTCATTACCAAGCTACCCTGCACTTCCAGTGGTCACCATACGATTTGGGTTATCGTCGATCATTTGACGAAATCCACTTACTTCTTCCCAATGCGTGAGACCTTCATGATGGATAGACTGGCAAGGTTATACATCAATGAGATAGTGGTACATCACGGTGTGCCATTGTCAATTATTTCATATAGAGACAGCAGATTCACATCCAGGTTCGGCAATCACTACAGAAATCTCTAGGGACGCACTTAAATCTGAGTGTCGTTTACCATCCACAAATGGACGGTCAAAGCGAACGTACAATTAAGATGCTGGAAGACATGTTAAGAACCTGTGTGTTAGATTTCAGTAAAAATTGGGACTCTCATTTGCCACTGATTGAATTCTCCTACCACAACAGTTACCATAGCAGCATCATATGCGCACCATTCGAGGCTCTTTACGGTCGTAAATGTCGATCATCGATCTATTGGACTGAGGTGGGAGACAATCGAATAACTGGGCCAGAGCTTATACAAGAGACTACTGAGACGATTGCTTAGATTCAGCAAAGACTACAGGCAACCAGGAGTAGACAAAAGAGCTATGCCGAGAAACGGCGCAAGCCGTTGGAATTCCAAATGGGAACGCGAAGATCACATGAAGACCAAGTATACCAAACTGTTTACAGAGGAGGACATAACGATTCTTAAATTTCGGGATGAAATTTCTCTAACAAGGGGAGACTGTAACACCAGTGCTGGAAACGTCACCGAACACAGTGATCTCAACAGTAACATGAACAGTAATCAGGTACAAACTATACGTATTTCAGTGTATGTCATAATCATATCATGTATCATTATCATTTCGTGTTATCAAAGAGCCAATTCAGAATCATTTTAGAGAAACAAAACTCAGAAACATGGTTTATCAGTCAAATAATTATCTGGTGATACAGAATCATCATGTGACTATTTGTTAGGATTTTATTACGTATAACCGTACGTGAGGCTTTATAGAACAAAACAACAACGGATGTTGTTACGTGAACGCTAAATCGACGGATTATTAGTATAGGTGACGATCTGTACGAATATATCTTAAAGTTTAACGTTCTGAATGACATCTAATAATTAGAAAACCATATTGAAAAGCATAGTTATCGTCGTGTTCGTACCGGTGACGATTCGAACGAATACGCGCGACGACTGTACGATTTGATTTTAAACAGTGAATTAAGTATTTTTGGAAATATAAAATAATGGAAAATATTTAGTTAATTTACAAGGAATAACCCCCTAAAATAATTTTATGAATTCTTGTTTTAAAAGGGAGGAGTTTCGTTATGAAAATGAAACGATAACGACATTTTACGCGAAACCGAGCAAAACCGAACGAACCCGAACGAACCCGGGTATTTCTAAGCCATTTAATGTGGCATTTAATACCACAACCACCACCATCAATCAGCCTCTCTCCTCCATCTTCGTTCTCTCTCTCTCTCTCTTCTTTCCCTCTCTAGAAACCATAGCCATAACTTCATCATTTCTTCACGAAATCGAACGTTTTTGGTGTCATAACGACCACACATCACGTAGAACTCCAAAGTACCACAGATCTAAGCTTTCATCCATCTGATTCGAGGTAACATCATGGAAAAATTTCGATTTTAGGGTTTTGAATACCCTAGACTCGAGCACTTTCAAAACCGGCCAACCAACTTCAAATCTTTAGGAAATCACCACGACACACACTTAGAAGAAGTTAGGAACTTGTTGCACTCCATGGGTTAGCCATTTGATTGAAGGTTGGGGCTGCCATTGATGTGGGACTCGAAGGGGGCTGAATGAAGGCGCCCAGCTCAACGAATGAGCCATTCTCCCCCTTTTCGGCCGAATGGTCAAGGGCCACCCTCCTTTGGCCTGGGTTCCTTTGCCCTTACCCTCTTTCGTTCCAAGCCTCACCCGAACCAAAGCCACTCGCCCATCCTCATTCGATCGGCCTATGCCAGTCAGCCAATAGACATTCGGTCGGGCCAGGGTACCATTCGCCCGAACCCTACTTCGGCCACTTCCTTCGCACCTGGTCATCATTCGGTCAAGGGCCTCAATTGGGGTACCACATTCGGCCAGCACTTATTCGACCAACCTCTTAGTCGCTCGGGTTGGGTACACATCATTAGGCTGAATGATGGGTGGATTATGTACTTGAGCCGGTGTATGCTATCTCGTGCATGGGCTACGTGTGTGTATGCATGAGAACCATGTGAGAGCACGCATGGAATAGGACTTCTTTTGTGTGTGCATGAGAAATCTATTATATTTAACACTAAGGTTATCCTTAGGATTATGGAAGTTCAATCATGAGTTATTTCATGTGGGGTTAGTCTAATATACAAGGAAATTATTTAAGGAAACCCTAGATTAGGGTTTTCATTAATAAGGGTTTTCATAAATCAAATCATAATCTAAACACGTGTGTTGAAATCTATAGAGTTAAAAACTCTTGGGAATCCATTGAGAATCTAAGATCAAGGTCTAAGGTTAGGGTGTCGATCTAACTAATTACACCTAATACTTAGACATTTCATAAGAACGTATAACTACCTTAGTAGTTCAGTTGAACTATATCTAGGATGGATTATACAAAGAATCAATCAAAGAATCATTCGCTAATCAAAAGGTTAGTAATTGGGCCCGAGGTTAATCCAATTGGATTAGCCCAAGCCCATCATGTGTAAATTACACTTTTCTTAAATTAATATTGTCCTAATAAAAGAAATTAAATTGTAAACTTTATTTAATTAAATTAAATAGTTTTTATTAAATGTTTAACTTAACATGAATTAATTTAAAAATGTTTTGATCAAGGATTTGTAATGATTAGTTATGGGATTAGGGTTACGAATGGGTCATTAGTAGACTAGTAGATAGAATCCTAGTAAACACATTAGCATTATAGGACACTTAGTTGCACACCGAGACGAAACCATAGAAACATATCTTATAAATACTTATCGTATGCGAATCTTATTAAAATAACTCAGGTACTGAAGAAATATAGTCTACAAACAAAGAGCGCGCATTTTGTGACAAATCATTTGCACAGCAACACAGGTGAGTTCATTGCCCGTTTTCTAAACATTTTTGTTTTCAAACGCGGGGCTGAGAAGCATGCGTAAACTTTTTATTTAAATATGTTTTACGTAAACGCTTTTACTTATTTTATGCTTATTGTATACATGCTTATACACCTAGATTCATGTCTAGGTATTTGTTATGCAGAATTGACTAACGAATTAATTAATTACTCTTATGAGTAATACCTTAATTCTAAAACTTTAAAACAACCCTTAGTCCATCAAATTTAATTCAAATAATCTAAACTCACAGTGTAACCAAGAGAACTAAAGCTAAAGATCAAATTCAAGGGAATTTAATTCGGTGTGTGATAAGTAAAACTAAGGATCCTATTCAAGAATCTATAATCATTGTGGAAATCATGGAATTCTAAAGATCAGAATCAAGGGAATAAAGAGAATCATGGAAATCATAACCGTGTGTGAATCATTGAAATAATGAAATCATTAAGATCTAATGAAATCATCAATGCTTAAGTTAAGGGGGATCCAGTTGTATGTAAATGAAGACCACGTGTAACACACGGAAAGTCCCGGCACAGTAGTAGACTCTTGTAGTCAAGCTATATGGGCATAACTAAAACGATCAAATGAAATCAAGAGAACAAAGACGATCAAGAATCAAAGGATATCCTAAAGTCCCGACATGTAAAGTAGGCCAGAGGGTCAAGCTGATATGGACATCATGAAAGTCCCGATGGATACAGGTAGACTCGTTTTGGGTCATGCCTGAATTGGGCATCAGGTCTTATTTGTATTTAAATGATTAATTATTTATTTAATTAACCATTTAATATTATATTTCTACAAGTGTTTTGGGTAATCATGGATACATGGTGAACTCAGGAAATCCGAGGTATTTCAATTTGTAGAAATCAATATCTATTATGAAGGTGAATAGAATGAAACGCTTAATTATCATTAACAACAATATGCTAAGCAGCCCGGTATGTGGTGGGAAGGTGGCTGGGGCTTGTCCCCTACATATGCCCTATATATAAGCATACTTGGTAGGACGGTGGTCGTTGATGAGGTCAAGGTTGTCATTTCAGAGGATCAAGGTAAACCTTTTCAGGGTAATCAAATGCTATGAATCAAATGTTATTGAATCAATGAGGTGGGATGAAACGCTTAATTATCATCAGGAACAATATATCATGTGGTTTGATATGTGGTGGGACGGTGGCTCGGCGGGCGGTAAGTTCGACCCTATATATGCCCTGTATATAAGCATATTGAACTATATGGTATAGGTGGTTAATGGCGGTAAGTTCGACCCTATATATGCCTTGTATATAAGCGTACTGAACTGATGTAATTTAACTTTGTAATTCTACTTTCATTTAGCAGTTTTTCATTTATATATCATGTGCAATGTATAAACAATCTGATCATTCCGATTATCATTTCCGATATCGCGCCCCGGGAACCTTCCGCCCGACGGGAAAGTCGATCCATCCTGCCGGCTCGGGGTGTGACAAACACAAATTCGAATTATTTGACCATTTCGGTCAAACTTCTAATAAGAAGTTCACACCCCTTGTGAATCATTCTTATTTCACCACACCACTTGTAAACTAACTCCATTGCAATAACTAAGCAAATATAACACTTATTGCACTTTATTGACAAACAAGAAATACGCAAACACCAATTCGAATTGTTGAACCATTTTCAGTCAAACTTCTAATAAGAAGTTCACACCCCTTGTGAATCATTCTTATTTCACCACACCACTTGTAAACTAACTCCATTACAATAACTAAGCAAATATAACACCTATTGCATGTTATTGTCACACACCCAATATGCAAACCCTAATTCACCGGATTTCAACATCTAATATATATTCCACATACACATATACACCTATATGCATAAAACCAAATAATCATATTAAGTATAATAGGTGGGTGACTTACCTTGCCCCGACAAGTTATCCACCACCATAATCTACTTTTTGAGTCGTTTAGTTCCACTACCTCCATTATTGCTTCCTATTATCACAACTAATAGGTTTTAATACAAGGGTTGACTATAACTAGTCAAACTACATCCATTTGACACATTATTACCAATTACACTTAGGTTATGGTCCCCAATTCACAAAATTTTCATCTTTTAGAATCATAACAACTAATTAACCTCACCCATCCCTTTAAATACCTTTCTTTTAGTTTTATGCATTAATTGACATTTCATTAAACACCTCATATGCATACATTTATCTACCTATGATAATTGATCAATAACACCTTTATTAAACTCCATTTTTTATTCACAAGATGAATAAGTTCATCATATACACCAACAAACTACAACTTTGTTGAATCATCAAATCCCCAATTTTTAAATTAGCTTTAATCTCCTAGTTCATATACCCCATGAACCATACAAAACCCCATTCATCATACTACATCTACAGGCAAAATAATGATCAAAATGTTGTTCCTAAATGATTACCACTATGAATGACAACATTTAACACCCTCCAAACACCCAATTTTGTATTTCACCATACCCCACTCATACCCCATATGAGACCCACGAAAAATTGCATCAGAACATACAAAATCACTTACCTAGATGTTGTATGATGCAAGAGGAACTCCAATCTTTGATTGCATGAGAGATGAGGCCAATATTAAGCAAGAACTAGGTCAAATATTCCAGAAACTTGATTTCTCCTTCTCATTTCCCCTTGGTCGACGTTCACAGCCAAAACACTCACATAGAATGTGTTATTTTGACCAAAGTCAAACCTAAACCCCTCATTTTACCACTTTGACCTAATTACACCTTTAGTCCCTCTATTACTAGTAAACTTTAACTAGTTTATAAATAATTTAGTTAAAATTAGTTAACACCCACCATTTAGTTATAACTAACAATATTTATTAAAACATCCATCAAATAATATTTAAGATAATTAAATCTTATAAAACACCCATTAATTAAAATAAACATAATTATAAACCAATCAAGTTTCTTTTATAATATTTCCCCAAAATGGGTCGTTACACTTGTCAATGATAAATCCTTCACTTATAATTTTCATCAAACAATTTCAGCCATTCTAGACTCAAATGATTACTAAAACATTTGTTTCAGTTTTAAGTTAGTTTAGAAAAGATTTTAGGTTGAAAACCTTAGTATCGATGAACACAAAACTGGTTTACACACATAGAACCCTAATGAACCATACTCGGCTAACCAATGATTAAACTCGTCCCCTGATCTCATTTCTTAACGTTTTAAATTGGTTCCAATCCTAATATACTTGGATGATATGCTCTAAGCTAATATTGGGGGTCCTCAATAGTATCGACAGCTGGTCCTTGGAAAATATCGATGGAAGTAAGATCTGGCCCTGTCGATATTACATGTTCGACAGTCTTGTGTTCAGCTGACCCTTGACCATCGATGGTGGGTGAATTCGCAGCTTGTCGATACTAAGAGCCTTGAAGGTTCTTATGTCGATATTAGCTTGCACGTCTCTAAATCGATTTTTCAGCCATACAATACTTAAATCTTCAGTGTTCCTTAGTTCCCTACATCAATTTCGTGCACAATCCTATGGGGTTGAGCTCGAAATCTCGGCTGGAAAATGATAAATTCACCGAAACGGTGAAAGACACAAGAGCAGCTCGTTTGAGCTCATATTTGCCTCGTTTTTGACGATCCAAATCTTTATTTCTTCGTTTCTTCACGATCTATTCGTTCACACGGCCTTTTTTATACCAATTTCGCCCAAGTTAGTTAAGAATTGAGTGAGTTATGGTGGGTATTCTAGAGAGAGAAAAGTTAGAGAGAGAAGGGATTCGGGTTTTAGTGTGAGAAGTGGTCGGTGAGGGGATTGAATGGCATTTAAGGCCATTTAATCATATTTATTGTTCTGACACGTTTGGGTTCGTTCGGTTCCGCTAAGTTTCGCGTACAAGTGTCGGTTTTTGGGTTTTCTCTTACGAAACGATATGATTTTAAACATAGAAATTTCTAATTTAAATTAGCTTGTAATTCCTAATAAATTAACTTATTATCTTTTTATTTATTTTAAAATTCTAAAAACGCTTAATTTAACTGTTTAGTTGAATTGTTCGGTTTTCACGCGTATTCGTTCGGATCGTCACCGGTACTAACACGAAGACAACTATAGTTTTTGATTTGATTTTCTAATTATTGGTCATCATTCAAAATGTTAAACTTACAGATATATTCATGTGACTCATCACCCACACGAATACTCCGTCAGTTTAATATTCACGTAACGACGTCCGTTATTGTTTTGTTCTATACAATCTCACATACGTTTATACATAATAAAAATCAACTAACACTCACATAACAACTACTATTGTCAGACATGATTCTGACTGTTAAACCATGGATTAACAGTATGTTTCTGAAATAAATGCGTAATAGATTCGCATTGAACATCAAATGATAATAGTACACATGTAATAAACATAGTTCGTACCTGATCTACTGTACAAGTCACTGTTCTGGCTATAATTCTGGCACTGATGTTACATCCTTAAGCTCATCCAGAAAGCCAGGCGTTATCAACAAACTATATGATTTAACCTGTATGGTTGGATGCTTGGTCTTATGACACAGGGCATCTGCCACCACGTTAGCTTTCCCCGAGTGATATAAAATATCATAATTATAATCCTTTAGTAGCTCAAGCCATCGTCTATGCCTCATGTTAAGATCCTTCTGTTTGAAGAAACACTTAAAACTCTTGTGGTCGGTATAGATGGTACTCTTGACTCCATACAGGTAGTGTCTCCTTAATTTTTAATGCAAACACCACTAACGCTAGTTCAAGTTCATGGGTTGGGTAGTCAGCCTCATGAATCTATAGTTGGTGTGAAGAATAATGCTATCACCTTTCCCCTATGCATGAGTACACATCCCAACCCTTGTCGTGACACATTAGCGTACACAAAAAAATCATCATTTTCATCCAGCATTGCTAAAACAGGAGCTTGTGTAAGTTTCTCCCTTAGCGTTGTAATTGCTTGTTCTTGGTTCGGGCCATATTCATACTTTACGTCATTCTTCGTGAGCGTCGTCAACGGTGTTTCTATTTTGGAGAACTCTTTAATAAATCTCTTATAATAGCCAACTAAACCAAAAAAAACAATGAACTTCTGTTTGTGACTTTGGAGGGCTCCATTTCATAACAACCTCAACTTTAGCTAGGTCTACCATAATGTCGTCTTGGTTCACCACGTGACCAAGAAACTGTACTTCTCATAGCCAAAATTCGCATTTGGAGAACTTAGCATAAAGTTTCTCCTCTCCTTAAGGTTTCCATTAACTCGTGTAAGTGACAAGAGTGATCTCCCTCGTTCTTTGCGTAAATCAAAATATCAACAATAAACACAATCACCGATCGGTCCAACATTGGTAGACATACTCAGTTCATCAAATCCATAAATGTTGCAGGAGCATCCAAATGACATCATAAGAAACTCGTAATGTCCATAACTTGTTTGGAATGCAGTCTTTGGAATATCCTGCTCTTGAACTTTCAACTAATCGGAACCGGATCCGAGATCTATCTTGGGGAACCAGCTTGCACTTTGCAATTGATAAGAACAAATCGTCAATTATAGGTAAAGGATACATGTTCTTTACGGTCAATTTATTCAGTTCCTGGTAATCAATGCACATCCTCATTCTTCCATCTTTCTTCTTCATAAACAGCACCGGTGCACCCCAAGATGAAACACTGAGTCGTATAAAACCTTTGTCGAGAAGTTCTTGTAGTTGGGTCATCATTTCTTTCATCAAGGTGAGAGCCAAAAGATAAGGTGCTTTGGTGATGGGATGAGTCCCCGGCACTAAGTCGGTTTGTAACTTAATTTCCCGCTCGGGTGGTAATCCAGGTTGTTCGTCAGGGAATACATCAGGGAAGTTACACACCACGGAAAATTATCCATCGTCCTCGTATCCGTTCGTTCCTCAATTACATATGCCATGTAAGCTCCACACCCTCGCCTCATCATATCATTAGCCTTGATCATAGAAATGACCTTTGGCGCATACATCACTTTATCACCATAGACCATTACAAGACTCCCATCCAGGGCTCATAAACATATCATTTTGCATCGACATACAATGTTACCCTCATATTTGGCTAACCAGTCCATTCCCAAAACTACATCAAACCCTCCTAAGGTTATAAGGAATAAGCGTATAGGGAACCAATGACCCTCTATCTTAATGTAACAATCATCAACAGCCTCCGTCACCCTGGTAATCTTACTGATAATTGTCTCTAAATAAAATACGCATCATATCCTCTTAACCTTCCCACATAACCCATCACAAAATGCAGAAGATACGAAACTCATACTGGCACCAGAACCAAACGATACAGAGGCAAGAATATCGTTGATAGAAAATGTACCCGTGACCATGTTGGGGTCATCAATGTCGTCATCCTTGGTCATCGCAAAGGCTCGGGCCTTAGTCTTTTGTTTCTCATTCGTCTGTCCTATCACCAGCCCGGATGTTCCTTCCTTTGCCTTATGATAAACCTTGGACAAATGTACATAGCCCTTACAATTGAAGCATTGGGTGGCATTAGGACAATTGACTGAAAAATGCCTGGTCTTCCCGCATTGAAAACACAAATTAGTGCCCTGCTGTCACTGTCCCATGTGGCTTTTCCCACACTTGTTGCATCGACCCGTTTCTTCTTTCTTCATCTTCATGCCATGAAATCCTCGTTGATCTGTTCGTCCTCTTTTGGTCCCAAGGGACCATTTCTCTTTTGATTGCTCTTTGACTGGTTCAATCTCCATCACATCATCCCATACTATATAGCTAAGCTCTAGGGTAGAATCAAATGTTTTTGGAGCATTTTCTTTAATAAGAATCCGAACCTTTGGAGGCAAACCCTCCAAGTTCACGACCCGTGGGCCTTCCACCTCCACGCGGCATTGCTCCGTTAGGCTTTCGCCCATTGCGGAAAATTCACCAATGCTGCCTCCCGTAGGATTCTAGGCCATGTCTCAGTCCCAGTATGGCTGATCATCCTCTCAGACCAGCTACTGGTCATCACCTAGGTAAGCTATTACCAACCAACTAGCTAATCAGATGCGAGCCCCTCCTCGAGCGGATTCCTCCTTTTGCTCCTCAGCCTACGGGGTATTAGTAGTCGTTTCCAGCTGTTGTTCCCCTCCCAAGGGCATGTTCTTACGCGTTACTCACCCAAATAAAACATAAAATAATAAACATTATAGTATAGACAAAAACAAATAAAAGAAAAAGAAAGAAATAGGGAAGAGAGAATTCAATAGGCCTGTAAGGATCAAGATAAATAGAATCAAATGTTTTTGGAGCATTTGCTTTAATAAGAATCCGAACCTTTGGAGGCAAACCCTCCATGTACAACTTCACCCTTCGTTCCTCTGTTGCAACCATATGAGGAACGAGTCTTGCCATCTCGTTAAACCTAGATGTGTATTGCCTGTGGTTTAGATTCCCATCCTTTAGAACCATAAATTCCCTTTCCACCATGTCAAGCTCGTTCTTAGGGCAAAACTGCTTGGTTACCAATTCCTTCAGATCCTCCCAGCTCATCTTCTCCATATCTGCAACACTCATTGATTGTTTATCTTTATTCTACCAGTGGAGTGCCTCCTTAGTAAAAGAGTGAGCTGCAAACTTTATAGCTTGGTTGATTCGGTAGTCACTGATGGAGATGACAACCTCCATTGCCAATATACAGTGGCTGGTGGCCACTGCATCTTTCTTTCCATCAAAGGATGGTAGGTTGCATCCCTTGAAGGCTTTCTTAGTCACAACCCTACATTTTCCCTTGCTGGGAATCATTGCTCTATGCCTCGATGATAACAACTTCCTTGTATTTCAACGCATCCTTTAATGCTTTTGCTATTATAGCAAGCATCTTATCATCCATAATCTTGTAAAATTCATCAGAAATGGCCTTTAACACGATAGGCTCTAGTGTTAACTCTTCTCCGTTTTCTGGGTGTTGACTTGTGTCAACTTCCTTCTCATTATTGTTCTAAGTTTCTTCAGCATGCAGCTCCTCAGTTGTCTGAGGTTGTTTTCGTGGTCTACCCTTTTGTCCTGCCATTAAATATCTACAGGATGGAACAATTCATAAGTCAGTACGGAATCAGTTTAGCACGAAATAAGTGTTGTAAATTTTTAATGACATTGATGAGGTGCTATTAACCATTTACCCAACTTATAGGCTCTATAAATTTCCCATCCTACCTCATCAACAACCACACCCTTAGCTACCTTCCTAGCCCTTAACTATTTTTATCTCATTCATTCTAGTTATATGTAAACATTCTACTCGTGGCATCGTTCATCCGTGGCATCCGTTCATCCATGGATGGCAATCCGCATCACTTAATTTCATTCTCAGTTTAACTCTTAGGCATTTGGGATGCCAAGATCTCTCAAACTATGGCTTTGATACCAAATTGAGAGGCCCCGCATCACTTACATCATCATAACATATTTCTTAAACCAAAAACTTTCATACTAAGCAGTGGAATTTATCATAGTTTGTACAAAAACATATATATATATATATATATATATATATATATATATATATATAATTGTGTGTATTAAAAACATTCTAGATTGCCAAGAACCATTTTATCTTCGCGGATCAGTGCCACGAGCTCCTCCATTCCTTCCTACTTGTACTTCAACCTGACATACATACTAAAAAGTCATCTTACGCCGGTGAGTTCTAGTTTTATAAATCATCATAAACGTTTTATGAGTTAAAACATCAATTTACTGAAAACATCATACACTCATCATACGTAACCATAACACATAATCATCATACATTCCTCATGTGCAAACATATCATATAATAATCACACAACCATTGCAACTAAGTGTAAATAGTGGGCTTATGCCAGCACAATGCTTAATATCGTTGATCTGACTCGCCGAAGCGTTCTGCAGATCCATACTTACCCAGTACAAGTACTAGAGCATCAACATACTTACCCCATACGAATATGGGAGCATGGTTCATAATTACCCTGTAGTGAGTATGGGATCATCATCATATTTACCCAGTAACGAGTACGTAAGCATCAACATACTTACCCTGTAACGAGTACGGGAGCATCATCATACCTACCCCATACGTATATGGGAGAAACATCATACTTACCCCATATGAATATGGGAGCAACATCATACTTACTCCATACGAATATGGGAGCAATGTTAATATAATGTCATGCTATCATCGTATTATCATAACATCATAACATCTTAAGATCTTAACATCATCAACATGTTACTCTAGCATCTTATCATCATAACATCATAGCATCATAAACATGTTATGCAAGCATCATATTATAGTCATGCATCATCTTATCACTATAACTTCATGGCATCATAACATCATATCATTCTATCATCACATCCTCATAACATCATCTTTTCACATTGTAATGAGATTCATTACCTTAGTACTATCATATCATCATATATCATCAATTATCAACATTGTAGCATGTATGCCAGCCCAAAACATATTTACATATAACATGTATAAAAGAGGGCATATTGAACTCACCTAATGGTTATATGGCTCTTAGCTTCCTAGACTGGATTGTCTCGGCTAGGACACAAGAACCTACATTGTTACATTATCTCATTACATTTCATTCCTAGAATTAGATTTTATTCTAAGTCCTCATTGCTTACTTAACCAACCCCCAATATCCGAGAAGCCTTAGTTCTAGAAATACACATTATATTAGAACATGGATTTCACGAAATCTTTAAAGTATACGAACTTAGGGTTCATGAACTTGAGGTTCACAAACTAAGGGTTCACTAGATAAGGGTTCACAAACTCAAGGTTCACGAACTAAGGGATGTTCGGATGCTCCTTTTTCGTGTACTTTTCAAACACTCGTCTTTCATGCATAAAACATTCCAGAAAACTATCCAATACTTGAGGAGCTAGTTCTAGGTGAATTATGGCCTTACCAACGCCAATGGAACCAAAAAAGAACGAACTTTCTACATAAAGATATGACCTTTATGCGCGGTTTCCTTTTTGTGTAAAAATAATAAATTTTATGAATCAAACCCTTACCTGGTGTTTGATGAACCTTCTCGCAGCTTCTTGTGCGTTCATGCTTCCTTTTGAGCGAGTTACAGCAAACTCTTGAAGTTCTCAAACTTGCCACTTCAAGTACCTGAGAGAGAGTGATGCCAACCAAAAGTGATCACGTTTCCCAAGGAACTATATATAGACTAAGTTCACGAAGCAGGGTTCAGCAAATGGAGTTCACGAAGCTGAGTTCATGTACTTTGGCTTCGTGAACTTGAAGTACTTTCATGTACTTCCATTTTCGTGATCTTTAACCTTGTTTTTATTTTCGTTTCTTCTTTCATTGTTCGTTTATACGTGTTCCCTTCTTTCCTCATTCACTCTTTTTCCAGTTATGAAATCAGTTACCCACTCATAAGTAAAATGACTTGTATTAAATTTTTACAATGCTACATAGGTTTTGACCTTGTAATCTAGTGTAACAAACCCGATATGCCCATGGCCACGGTCGCACCCGGTACCATGTCCGTGAATCTATGATCGTGGTCATGACTGAGGCCGAGGGAGATGGGCATAATGTTTCAAGTATGATTACCGACGCTAAGTTTATTCCTAAAGTGCATATGCTATTGATGTTGTACCCTGGGAGACAGACGAGCTCAACTGTGTAGCCTGAAATCCGTTTTAGTGACCTCTGTTGAACAAAAATCTTCAACCTCATCGGCTTTTGTTTATAATTTCGAAAATTCGAATGTTTGTAATTTTTTTTTGCCAATTGTTTATGTATTCGAATTTGAATTGAATAAGGCTACAAAACTATTTGTTTCATTTTATTTTATGAACGAGTGTCCTACAACATAAGGGCTCAAGATAGGTTTAAAATGGGATATCTTAACTCCTATTTTTGAGGTATGTCATGATGATTACTATGTTAAGCATTAAGATGCATCATAATTTAAATTTTCCACCCATCTAGGTATTAAGTCTTACTGTAAGGCCATGTGTAGTGGTCACATCACTATCACTTCATGTAGGCATTACATATGTGCCACATAAACAACCATCACTATCACCCCCTCATCACTCCACGTCATTACCACATGTGTTATCATCACCCCTTCCTCATCAAGCCCCTATTAACCCCTTCCTTTTTTCCCTTTTCTTCTCTTTTCACGCCGTGAGCTGGGTTACTTAAAAGCCCCTCATGCCCTGGTCACGTCCTGTGTAGTGGGGGAGGGTGCCAAGAGGCGTGACCGGACCCTCTCATACCCACATCATGGGTCACTACATAGGGCCTAGTGATAAATATAAAATGTTTGAAATCTAAAATCGCTAATAAAAATATGTAAAGTTAATTCTTAGTAGTTTAAATGTGAACTTAAAAGAGAATACGATATATTTACGTGACCAGCATAATTCAAAGTTGACTTCTGGGTAAGATTAAATAAATAAATAATTATGTTAGGAATCAATAATGTTTTTACTGGACTCACATGATGATATGAATCATATGTTCATTATTTTTTATTATTTCGTGTATGTTTATGATCTAAACTAGGTATCAATCAACATGTGGTATCAGAGCGATGTTAATTAATTGATTCCTAATTCAAAATGGAAATAAAGAAATCAAACTCATTTTCAAAAAACGTGTATGAACACTGGTTCATTTTTTGGTAAAACCTAAAAAGTCGTTCGCTTTCGCAAACCTAAATATCTGTTACGCTTTTAGTAAACCTAAAAGTGTTCGGATACAAAATTTCTTGTAAACCAAAAGTATTCGAAAATTAAAAGTTCTCGAATTATAAGTTTTCAAAATTTAAAATTTCACGGAAACTAAAAAGTTCTCGCAAATTAAAATTTCTCGGAAATTAAAAAGTTCTCGAAAATTTAATTGTTATCGAAAAATCTAAAAGTACTTGGTTAAATACTTAATCATATCCGATAAGTTTACTAAATCCCAAATAATTTTTAAAAATCCAAAAACCTTACTAAATATGAATACCTTACTAACTCCAAAACTTTACTAAGTTTAAAAAATTTTAAAATCCGAAAACAACATAAAATCCAAAAACGGTACAAAATTTGAAAACCTTGCTAACTCCAAAAACTTTACTAAGTTCCATCCGCGCTAAAAGGATGCTATTATATAAATAAATAGTTTTTTGAAAAACCTTATATTGTTACGTTTTTACAAAACCTTAAATATAAAAACTTACTTAAACTCAAGAACAAGTTTTTCTTTTCTGTTCAAAGAGAATGTATTACATCTTGTTATTCGAGTCTTATTAAGCATTAATATATAATTGTGCATATCCTTAAACATTAGATATTCACATGACATTTTTGTCTTAAAACATATATTTTTCACTTCTACATAAAGGTGGTGTGTTACATCAATGTCTGCAAGCTTAACATGTGCATAATGCTTACAATGTTTCACCTCAGCCCAAAGGTAATCTATTACATTCCTGATACACATTTTATTTTCTAAACTAATTGTTCCTAAAACTTAAATAAATGGTTGTTAACCAAAGCGAAACTCATTTTTCTAAGTATAACATAATCTAGTCTATTAATTTGATGTTATAAGTAGACTTTTATCACATCTTCATAACTATAATAGTAATTATATCTACTTGCCTTTTATCTAACTTACCACATAGATCACTCTAAGAAATTCTATAGCCTAAATATATTACTTTTTCTCATGTAAATTAATCCACAGCTTCCAATTTGAGAATTGAGGCACTTCCTGGTGCAAACCATTCTGCCTAGAAAGTTTCACTGATGTCGACTCTAGGGATCATGGAGTTTGACTAGGCACTAAGAGAGACTGAACAACCTGCCCTAAATGACAAAAACACCGTTGAGGCTAGACTATATTATGAGAAATGGGAGAAGGCTAATCAGATGACCCTTATGTTCATTAAGAGTTCTTTCAACCCAATCATCAAATGTGCTATTCTAGACTCATCTAATGCTAAAGTTTATTCTAATTACGTGGAAGAGAAATTCAAAGGAAATACAAAAGCAAATGCTAGCACTCTAATCATGAAATTGGTGTCTAGAAGCATGAAGGTATGAGTGGAATTCATGAAAACATCATGATGATGAACTACATGGCTCGTAAAATCAAGGAACTAGGTATGGAGATCAGTGACAATTTCTTGTTTCACTTAATTATGACTTCTCTTCCTTGTTTCTATGAGGCCCTCAAAACCAACTACAACACCCAGAAATAGAAATGGATGATGAATGAGTTTATGGCCATGTGCGTACAAGAGGTAGAGTGTTAGAACCTAGAGAAATCTGATGTTGCTTACCTCATGGCTGCTCGTTCGAAGAAAAGGAAGAAAAATGCTCATAACAATGAAGGTTTTGATGCATACAGTGTACAACGTAATAGTCTACTTTGATTGTACAAGTTGATATTATAAATGAAAACAAGTATTTTGTATTTTTTGTTTATGTTTAACATGTTTGACTTTGAATTTATATAACAAACAAGATCATTCGTATGAATGAACCTAAAGTTGAACTCGCATGAATGAACACCAAACGAATGTCTAGTCTAACGAATGAATCAGGAATCTGATTCATTCGTGTGACAGGTTCATTCATGGATCGTCATTCGTGGGAATGAATCATCCACGTGACTCATTCGCACGAACTGCAGATCCCTATAAATACATGCAAAAACAGAATGTTTAATATCTCTGAATATTTCTTTGTCACATCACCTAGATTTCAGAGCCTCCCTTGCAATGCAACTTCATATCATGACCCGTGGTGTTCGGTTTCGATCAAAACGTTGATTCTCAATCATCGGATTGCCACGGGGCGCATAGATGTCGATTGGAAAACCACCGAATAGGAATCCGCACTATTCGAGAGCTTGCTGAGCAGAATCTGCAAGGAACTTAGTTGTTTTTAAGGTCCTACAAAGTGGTCTCAGAACTTTGGCTCTTGATTCTGTTTGTTTTCAATCAAATCTATTGATCTTTAGATTGTTCAATTGATTTTCTGAAAACCTTGTTTTCTCCTTACCAAAAAGTTCACTTTTCTATTTAGAAACTTGTGTTTTTGGGCTTCTTTTGATGTCTTGTTGATTCACGAACCTTGGGAAGGTTATTGTGAAGTTGTCTACCAATTTTTGTGTGAAATTTCGCTCTAGAAATAAAGTTTGAAGGATTTTCGTGTGGCTAAAAACCTAGATCGTACGAATGGGGTTTTTGGGTGAATAGGTATTCACACGAATGAGCTTCCTGAACGAATAGCCATTCATTCGTCCTACTTCACACTAATAGATACTCATTTGCATGATTCTTGCACGAATGGCTCATTCATTCGCATCATCACTTCATTCGTTCGTGTGACAAGTCACAAAGCAAATATCATTCGTTTGACTTTTCCATTCGTTTGAACACACCATTCGTTTTTTCATTCGCATAATACATAGCCATTCTTACCCGTCATTTGTATAACTGAACTTCATTCGTCCCTAAGAGCTGGAGACAGGATTCAGAATCTACTACTCATAGAGACGGAGACGGGAAACTCCAACAAAGCTCCAAAGTTGCTTTATTTGGATGACTATCCACACTGGAAGTACATGTTTGAGATTCACATCAATCGGGTGGACACCAATCTGTGGATGATGATTGAAGGTGGGTATTTGAGACCACAATGAGGATGGAACTCCTATGCTTGTCACTCTAATGACTAAACCTCAACGAAACCTATATGCTTTTGAGAAGAAGGCTTATGCAATATTGGCTCAGTCTATTGCCACTAACATATTCTATTAGTTCAAACAGTTTACTTCTTCCAAATTGTTATGGGATGCATTGCAGCAGAGGTATGAAGGGAATGATGCACTAAAAAACATCAAGTTTAAAACTTTAAGGAAAGAGTTCAACAGCTTTATGTAAGTGGGAAATGAGTCTCTGGATGAACTTTTTGCCAGATTATATCATCTTCATAGTGAGCTCTTCAATCATAAAGTCAACACAACAACTCAGGAGAAGATTCAATGTCTGGCTGATGCATTACCTCCCAAGTGGGAATCTTTCCTTGTGATGCTGAAGCAGAGTGAGATGCATACCACTATGGATATTAATGACTTTATTCAAAAGCTGAATGAGCAGGAGATAGAAAACAAGTGGAAAGCCAAGAGAGTGGCACACGTTCAAGATCCTTCTATCTACTACTCTACTCCCACTGTGGAAAGAACTTCTTCACATGCTCCTTTGAAGATTGCATTTGTATCTCAAACCAAAGAGGTTCCCAGCTCAAATCATGCTCATTTCAGTCAGTCTGCTGCCGCTTCTACATCTCACTTAGAGGATAGCCATTTTGTCATCAACTTGAAGACAGATAATTTTGACAAAGTGACAGTGGAGATAGCTAAAGAGCGCATGGGCCTCTTATCAACTCTTGTGAGCTCATATGATGGATTGTTAGCTGGAAAAATTGGAAATCCACACTTAACAAATTAAGATTACTCACAGATTGATCCAGATGACCAAGAAAGAATTGGTATTATGTGGGCTCTGGCAAGTGCAGTCAGAAGGGTAAAGGATTTTGTTAGAAGAACAGGGAAGGATATCAACCTGAACAAGGATTCAAAGTTTTGTTTTGACATGTCCTCACGTTACCTGCTACAATTGTGGTGACAAAGGACACTTTGTTAGACAATGCAACAAGCCAAAGAAGATGGGAAACAAGAATCCCTTTCAGAATCAAAGATCATCTTCTGCAAATCATGAAAGATGTTTAGTATCAATTGAGGCTCCTCCTCATGCTAGTTCTTCAAATGCAAACAAAGCCCTGATGGTTCAGAAAGATGAAGGGGAGAAATGGGAGTTCAGATTTGATTCTGATAAAGGAGAAGAAGAAAAAGCTTGTATTGCTGTAATCATGATGGAAGCTGAAACTAGTGAAAATTGTCTCAGTAGAAAGGAACTCTGGATTGGATGAGACATCAGGATCAGAGGATGAAAGCACCTCAGACTCAAAAACTCAAGTACAAACTGATACTGATTCTGAAGATCTACATGCTACACAATTTGCTTTAATGGTTGATTCGCTACATCGTTTCAGAATGATCAGGTATATGGTGACTGTCCATCACTTGACTCCAGATGTTTTCATTGTGTTGATCTTAAAAGTAAGGTCTTGGCATATCAAGAGCATAATGCTGCTCTTATTAGTGATCTCAACCAATGCATTGAAGCAAATCGAATTTTAAAATCAAATGAAAAATATTTTAAGGAAAAAATTGAATCTTTGAACAAACAGATGCATGAAATTGAGATCATTGTGCTTAACAAGCAAGATGCCATAAACTCTTATCTTAATACCATCAATGAGACTAAGAAGAAATTAGTTGTTGTTGAGTGCGACTATGAGACTTTAAGTCGCAAGCTCATGAGTTATGAGATTTCTTCTTATATCATTGAGCACATGATCAGTGATGGGACTGATCTTAAAGGGAAGGGTAAAGAAACAAGGTACAACCATTGTCCTCCACCAGTTTTAAACTGTTTTGTTTATTCACCTAATGACAAAGAAATTAAAGATTTTCAAGTTAAAAATATATTAGTAATTGATTCTGTTGGAGTTATTTCAAATGAGAATTCTTCATTGTCTCAAGAATCATTTGTGGAGGGAGTGGTTGAGGATTGGGTGTCTGATTCTGAAGATGATTCTGATTCTTCATCCCATGCTACTACTGTTAAGAATCAGACATCTTGTGTCAAAAATGTTGACCCAATCCCATCGAAGACAAATTTGCCTTCAAAATTTTCCAAAGCCATAAGCTTCGTGAAGGCTTCACAAAATGGTGAAGCAAGTGGGTTCAACAAGACTGACAATATTGTTTTCAATGGGACAAAGGGTTTGGGTTTCAAACATAACAAGACAAAGTCAACTGAGTCTAATAGAAACCATGTTTCTAAATTTCAAAACAACTAGTTTCTTAATAAAACCAAATAGTTATCTTCCAAAGATAAACGAGCTAGTTTTGAATGTGGTGCATTAGGCCATTTCTCTAGATCTTGCCCTCATTTGATTAGACCACATTTTGCACCATATAGAAAAACAAATCAGTCTTTTGCTAATGAGGTCAAATCAGCTCATCACTTACCTCAAGTCAACCCCAAACACCCACCTCCCATCAAGTCTCAGGATAAGGGTAAAAGGGTAATGGTTGATCATAATATATCCAAGATTGTTCCCGTCAAACAAACCAAACCATCCTCTGCCTATTTGAAAAATTCTTTCAACAAAAATACTATCTTAAAGGCAAAGTCTTCTGAGACTTTAGTTTCAAACATTGAAATATCTTCAACTCCTTCAGATAAAATGACTAAGGATGGACAATGGATTGAGATGAAGATCCTAGAATCATTGGTTCAACCCAAGGCTAAAAAGGTTTGGGTTCCCAATTTCAACTAATCATTTGTGAATATGCAGGTTTCCCCAAATGCTGCTCTTAACAGCACTTGGATTGTAGATAGTGGGGCATCAAGACACATGACTAGAGACATATCACTTCTTATCAATGTCAATCCAATTAAAGGAGGATATTTTGCTTTTGCTGGAGACAAACGTGGGTTTATTACTGGAGAAGGAATTCTTTCAAATTGTCAAGTTTCATTTGACAAAGTGAAGTATGTGCCGCAGCATGAAAATAATCTTCTCTCAGTGTCACAAATCTGTGACAAGAAATACAGAGTTCTATTTGATGATTCATGCTACTATATTCTCAAGCAATGTATCACCATTCCTGAAGACTGGATTTTGATGTCATCTCCACGAAAGCAAGATTTGTAAGTTCTCAACATGGCCACAACTTCAACTACATCTTCTACAACTTCATGTTTTATGTCAAAGGCTACAGAAAAG